>JAXCHB010000068.1:12175000-12222500 GCA_036926305.1 Uropetala carovei | reverse complement strand
ATGTTTATGAGAAATATGAACTATGTAGTATTATTTCAGACGTAAACTCAGGTAACTGTACGAAATTTGATCAAAATCGTTAGAGCCGTTTTTGAGAAATCGAATTGTTGTTAAAAATGCGTTGAATAAACTACTCTTAATTATTGATCAATGTCAACCATTTCTACATATACTCTGCACAGTATGATGAAATGCCTAATTACGAGATTTCATTCATTTTCGCTCTACCGATTAGGCTTTACGGCCGCGAACAGACCCACAGTCGGACGGCATTGCGAAAACCACTTCTTCGGACTCGGGTACATATAACAATAAAACGTATATTTCTATCAAAATCTCGAGATCGAAGTTTTTCGTGATTGCAATACTTTCTCAATATACTTCGAAAGTAAAAAAAGAACCTTCCTTATTGCCAAAATTCCTTCAAACCTTTGGCATGGTTTTTTATTTCTGCCGCTCATTTTTAATGATCTGAAGCGTAAAATTTATGCGACATCTCTTACGACAGTGTTTCCCAACCTTTTTAGAGTCGCGGCACCCTTAAGTGACTTTTCAGAATTTGGCGGCACCCCTCCCTATCCACCATCAGTAATAATCGTGGTGAAGTTGAACCCCTAACTCCAATCTCCATATCTACTTTCATTTCGAAGTGCCTTTGCGACGAAATGAAGGTCGACTTCACTCTGATTTGCATTTTAGAAAGCCGACGATGCAAAATGAGTCTAAAATGGGAAAACAGAATATTTTTTGCGGCAACCTTCATAACACTTCACGGTACCCCAGGGTGCCGCGGCACCCCGGTTGGGAAACACTGGCTTACGAGGTTACGTGTATGTGTGAAATTTGGCGTGCATTATAAACCGAGTTGCGATTGTTTGAATTTGAAATTCACTTATTTAGCTGCTTCAGCGAGCAAACTTTTGCGATAGATGGAAAATTGATTTTTTTGTACAGTTACGACGCATGTGTTATAAATCCTCTTTGTGCGCAATTACTTGTCGCAATTGTTTGAATTGTATTTGAGTTAAAAGTGTGTAGTATTACGGGGTGTTTGTGCGTACACAGTAGGTCCCCGAGTTACGAACAGGTTGCATTCCAAAAGTTCGTTCGTCTTTTTTTTTCGGAATTCGATATCCTATGGATAAAATTTTATAAGTGGTGGTCCAACAAAGCGTATTTAACCCGCAATTAATCTGAGATATTATAAATTTTGCAGCGAATAATAGTAAAAAAACAATAGTGATTTAAAATTTAAATCCCAGCTTTGCCTTTGGTTATCGTCTCGATCGTGAAACGAAAAAGTGGCCGAGGAAAAGGGTAACAGACCATTATGTCGCAGAACATCCCGTGGAGCAGACATGTCAAACTCGAAGAAGCATGAGGGCCGCATTTAAGTTAAGGATGTTATAGAGGGGCCGCATTAGTGATACAGTTGTTTAATGAGGCCCATAATTGGCAAAATAGGCTTCATATAACCATCGAACACTGTTACTTCTCGATTGCAGCATCTGCAAATATGAACCTTTCTTCGCATTTCTCAACAGAAGGTGATTTCGTAGGCGACTGAAAATTTCGTGCTCTCGGTGGAAACTTTCGGGTTGTGTTTTGGTTTAAACAATTTCAAAACTGTCATCGTATTTTTTTGCCTACCGTCAAGGAAATTTTCATTGACTACAACCTTTAAAGTAGTAACATACGAAAAAACTTGGGATTTCAGTTATTACGCTGTTTGAGTAATTTTCTTGTAATTCAGCATTATTAAAGAGCCCATTTTCTTCTATAAATCACGAAAAATAATATTAAAAACACGAAAAGAGATCAATAAATCAGGTTCTTAATGGTTTTGGTGGCAAGATTTCCATGTGTAGAGGCTAGCTTTAGAGAGAGATAGAGCTATAGGTAAAAAGGAAAGAGAGAGGTAGAATCTCCCAGAAGGGACTGAATAGTTGGGACGCTGTATACATTATACATAAATTGTAATTATATATATATATATATATATATATATATATATATATTGAAGTTTACCGTAAGATTAAATTCAAAATAAATTAACTAGTGAGATATTTTCAATATACTTGTTTGTGCCAAGATGACAACAAACATATTAATTGCATGATTTTGTCAAAGCAGGTAACATTTTGTAATTCATTATTTGCACGTTTTATCTGTTTTTACATTATTTATGGGCAAGACAACTTCGATATCCTCCAAAGGGCTTAATTAGTATAGATATTCTTCTCGTCCACGTGTATTAAAACCGTAAGAAAAATTCTTATCGTTTGTGGTATATTTTGGCGAGAAAAACGAACAAACTACTGTCAAAACCATAGCTCGTAAAACATTTTTCTTCGGTTAGGGAGGGGAAAAAATGTACAAACAGCGCATAAATCAAACAAAATTCCAGGACAAAGTTTGCCTTTGACGCAGCAAATGACGCATGCCACTTATAAGCTTTAACCCATCGTGCCGTAATACAAATTTCGGTCTTCTCGGACGCTGTGTGCTCGCGATACGGTCGGATGGGTCCATTGAGGTAACCAGGGAGGGGCGTTTGGGAAGGTAGAAGGATGTTGGCACGTCCGCGCCAAGTCGCTTGATTAATTACGGAGGTATTGTCAACAAGCTAGGGTTGGGTTGGTCGCGATGAGGAAGTGAAAGGCGATCCGCACGACATGCGATAAAAGTAATGGAAATTTGGGTGTTTATGAATACTCGAGGAACTGGCGAAGGAAAAAGGATTCTGTGTATCCATTACAGTCTTGCATTTCAACCTCCAGTGACGTCACGGCGAGAGGCATCTCTGCCGCCATTTATCATCATTAGTTCGGCGGTAAGGTTTATCTCTCTCTCTGATCGTCTGAAAGCTCTTCAGGAAATGAATCGAAGTATTTGCAGGTCGTGATCCCAAGCTGCGTCCATCCCTCGCTTTGCGCGGCGCATGCGTTCCCGGAAAAGACCGTGTAAAGCGAAGGCATATGAAAGTGGGTAGGTTTTCCCGTAGAAAAATAATGATACGTTTGAGCGCCGTATTGAAGCCAACGTGCTACGTTTCGATCACTCCGTATTCAGCATTGCTTCCTTTTAGCCTCTTGAGTCGAACTGAGATATTTTATTCTTTTCGAAGACCGCTTCAAAATCGTGCCGAAGCAAAATTGACGGGCTATAGCTATAGCGATAACGCGTAAAGTAGAACCGCGTAATCCGAGGGACGAGTGTACTTCGCTTTATATTAATCTATTCACTTATCTGCTGCATTGATGCGTTACCGTTTTTTTCGGAAATCTTTCGACTTGAAATTAGTTTTCATTTGCCTTTTCGGTAATTTTTGTCTTTATTTTTTCTAGGCCTTTCTCAGCATTCGTCTGAAGCGTTCGAAATGGTGCCATCGTCGTGTTGGTAGGTGCGTGAAACTAATGAAACTGGTCGTTTTCCACCGATGTTCGTCCATCTTCGCTGTGTGGTGATGCTGTGGATATGGTTCCGTGGTAAGTACAAATTTATATTCTATATTATTCATGATTTTATTGAGAGGTAACTGTGGAAACGAAACTATCCAATTAATCAGAACCACGTACACCCACACTTCGCTTTGTGCGATACATGCGTTCCCGAAAAAAAAACCGTGTAAAACGAAACCATGCAACTTGAAATAGATTTCCGTAGGAATACACGGAATTAAATTTGAGCGCCGTACTCGACTTGCAACATTCTAGTTGTATTGCATTAATAATAGCTTATTTTTTTATAGCCTCTAAATCGAACTGAAAAATGGTATGTTATTTTAACACTCGGGAGACCGTTTCAAATACGTGCCAACGCAAAATTGATAGGTATGCAGTTCGAAATAGTTTTCTAAAATAAAAACCGTACGGAATCGAAAGCTCGTGAAGCGAATACATGCAATTCGAGGGATGAGCGTACTTTAGGATTCGACACAATCGCTAAATAAATACATAGATATTGATTGCGGGCGAGTTATTCTGACTTAATTTTAATCGTCATTTAGTGTGGCAACAGGCGTAACAACTTTGATCTAGCTGTGGTTACAAAGAAGTCATAGACAACTGTTGGCAACAAAATGGAATCGGTCGTGTGATTTTAAATCCAATTGGCGGCACTATCGAAACGTCCAAGGATGGAATTTTAGGGAAATGTGGTTATTTTTAGAGAAAAACTATTTGTTCGCATTTCCTTTATTTCCCTCTGACGCAAGTGAACACTCGACGCCTGCTTTTCCCTTAGCTTTGCGGGGATCAAAGACGTATTTGTGGCTCAGACGTAGTGAAATATTCGAAAGGACGGAGGAACGGCGAATTAATTTCTCGTCACGTAGGTCGCGTCGCTGTGACGCGAAATCCAATGAATTTCTGATGAAGAGAAATTCTGAGAATCGAGTCGATTTTAATTCATTGTTGACGGTTCCGAACCTAATATTGCCCGCTGCAATGCGGCGATCAATGGGTAACATTGACGGTGGTGTTTGTTTTTATCGACATGGCCACAGTGTGGGTTTTTTTTATTGCCACGAAAATTCACTCGCTTAAACATTTATTCGTCATGTCTTCATTTTATAGTTATTCAGTCACGTGACTGTGGAAGTTTCTTGGATCGCGGAAAATAAATTCGTGATTCGTCCCACGTGAATGTGATTTTTGAAAGTACGGAGTTGTTTTCTCAATCGTTTCAATTTCTCCCATTTATTAAAACGCTGCTCAGGTTTCATACGAAATGGGAAATTGGTGATAGCTCTGCATTACCAAAGCACGATTGGAAGTCTTCTAGGAAAGGCTTCGCTTCTCTGAATTCTTAAGTGGTTATTATCATTGTATTACTTGTGCCGGTCCACGTAGTAGTTTCGCTTGATCAAAATTGAAATAAACTTCCGTTGAGTTTGGTAACGCGAGGTAGCATTAAGGTGTCCAAAAAAGAAAAATTCAAATTTCAATGAATATTACATTCGGGTTGATGGAATAGGTATCTCAGGACCGAAAAGGCATTCTGGAGTTGTAGTAGACTGCTCTTATCGAAGAAGTAATTCGGAGATTAAATCTTCTCCAGTGCGATTCCATTCAGTTGCCAATTTCCTTTGAGTGTATGTCACCGTCGGCACGCAACTTGGGTGATATTTGAGACATGGCCTTCGATTACGAATTCCACATCAAAACCTGGGATATTAAGGCAAGTTAGCTCCAATAAAAGGAACGGGTTTGAAATTTATTCGAACATTGAGATTGTCCTCGTAGCTATAAAATCCAAAGAATTTTGCTGAATTTTGTGTTAATTGATACTCATAATAACCAAAAAATAATAACTTTGTTACATTCCACAATTTTTTTATTTCACGACCGGTTTCGCTAAATAACTAGCATCATCATGATCAGAGAGGAAGAAACAGTCGTACTAATTCTGTAAAAAAAGACCTTTACAGTTTACATTCTCTCCATATAAACAAAGTATAAATAAAATTCAATATTAGCTACGATGGTAACATTATATAGCTGATTTTTAAGAAACTGTAAGACCGTCTCGACAAACATTTTCGAGATACATAATGGGGTAATATCATGCAAAAAAACGTTTACATTTTTGGAATATGAAATAATGAAATGAAAAAAAAGGAGTGGGCCGATACAGGAGTCTCGTTTTAACTTTGAGGATATGTGGTCAGAAATAAAAATCTATGGAGCCTCTTTACATCATAGTTTTTTGGGATGGGCATTATTTAAACAGAACGATCAATTAATAGATGGATCTAAGATCGTTATGCTGACGGACATTAGCTAAAATATGATAAATTGAAATGGTTAATGCCATAGTGACGAAAATTATTAAAACTGAAGGATTAATATAGATTACTGTTAAATCTGATTTTACATGATTGTATTATGGTTAAAAGTAGAGTCATGGAACAATAATAGGAAGTGCAGCTCCCATAAGGACAATGGTAATACGTTGGCGGCAGAGCGATCTAGCGGCCAATACGAACTGAAGCGCGCCTAATTTAAACTCAAGCGGCAGACCAGGTTTTGGCGGTACATTTGAATTAAGAAGACGTATTTAACATAAGTTTAGTACTCAAATTAAAACAAAACAACTGGGTGCAAGATTTTTTATTTACTCACGTAAAGAATAACAATACAACATTTATAAAAACAACATTCTTTTCCGGATATAAATACATTCATAAATAACAATAATATTTGTTCCGGCGACTCGTTGGTAAAGGCAAGTGGACAGTATAAATTAATAAATGCTAAAATTTTCTAAAACTTACCAAGATGGTTTGGTGTTGAGTGAGATTTGGGAGAATGTAAAACATCCTCAGAATCCCTCGGCTCATCTACAAGAATTAGAATACGATATGATTAAGTTAACGAAATTCGAAAAACCGGTATATAATAAAATCGAAGTTTCACTGTATACCATGTATAATACTCAAACTTGTTTTCATACCTTCAAATACACTAGGAACGGCATTCGCTTTTAGTAGAAGCCGAGGGAATATGCTGCGGAAATCATCATCTGTAAAATGGTCACTGCAGACCCTATACTTCTTCATACAGTTGATATCCGCAGACATTAAATCCTCCCTCAGGCAAAATTTTGCCCCAAATTATAAAGCAGAAATGAATATCAAGACTAATAACAAAAACACGTAATTCTCAACTTAACACAAGTATTCCGTTTTATGCGGTATCTCTTCTTTAAGCTCACCTCGAAATATCCTTCCGAAATCCGAAATCTTCTTGTCTACCCTGCAGCCGTTAAAATTGTTGCACCAATATGCTGCACAATAAGCATTCCGTTCCATTTCAACAATTAGAAAAACACGACGCTGAAAAACCCCACCACTTTCCCGCGCGATTTCCAACGAACTGGTTTGAACAGTTTGAATCATGGAAGAATAATTAATTATTATTATTAAAAATTAATTATTAATAATTAATTATTTCTTCCATGGTTTGAATAATGAGTGTGGAATGGGTATTTTTAGACTCACATTGACCGATGGGATCGCTGCAGGTGCAACCATCAGAGACATCTATAGGTATTCGGGAAAAGATCGAAGCTGCACTTCCTATTATTTCTTCCATGGTATGGTTTAATCGTTAAAATAAGAAACGCTATAGAAAATCTTCCAAAATTATTCCAAAGTCAGAAGTAAGAAATATTTATTTGATTTAGGTGTTACTACCCTAATTTGAACGTGATGAATTCATTTTTGATGAATGTAGCTCTTACGATATAATGCGTTTAAAATTTAAAAAAGAATTCGAACTTTTTAACAGTAGCACGAACACAGCATGGTGATTGTTCTTATTCAACTCAGTAATAGACATTACAAATATCTTAATGTTCAACTCTTTTGAGACTTGACAGAATTTTTTTGCTGGCGGTATAATTTGAATAAATGGGGAGAAAACTACAATAAGAGAACTTCTGACTTATAATTTAATAAATCCTACTTTCATGAAAGTGTTTGATTCCTATTGACCTGCAAATCGTCGAACATCTAGTGTAGCTGTCGGTAAAAATAGGGGAGTGAGCGCGAATGACATCTCGCGTCCATAATTGAAAGATGCCAAGTAATCTGGTAAAAGATTTCTTTTTCATTTATTTACAAAATAAAAGTCACGGCAGAATATTATTCTGATCTGATTTTATCCTTATTGGGTATTTTATAATAAGAAATGTCGAGTTCGAGTTTTCAAATAGCAATCTCAGATGTTTAAAAAGAAAACGAGTCATTTAGTAAAGAAATATGGCTGATATCTTGGACATGACTGTTTATTTCAAATTGCAAATTAAAATGTGGAATATCTTGATTTTAGAAAAGTAGCTCCAATAAAAATTTTATTATTCTCTCACAATGAACAAAATTATCATTGAAATTTCCGTGGGTGAGGAAACTTTATTAAATTAATGTTTTATAAGAGCTTCGTTAAATATTAAGTTTTACTTACCTCCTCTCACGTGAGGTCTTGTGGCTATCATTAGTCATAGGCTATGCAGTTAATGGAGAATATGCTAATGTAAATTCAGAATTCCACATGTCAGTGAGCAGAGTATAAGGAAAATTTACTTAAATAGTCAATATTTTACGCAGGCAGAGGAGATGCTCTCCGTAAACGTGCTATGAATTAAGTTGGGCTTATTATTAGACCTCAGATGCTAAACGTAAAAAAATAATAGTTTAAAAAATAGTCTATACGTTTGCTACCCATGTAAAATACATATCAAAAGTATAGCTTTTTCCAAACAGCAAAATATTAACGACAGGTTTTAATTTCAAAGCATCCATGCAACCGATCCTGCGAAATGATGATACCTAGTTTAGGGTTTTGTTTTAAAGCTATGTAGTATATGGAAAAATACATTGTCCCCCTTCTAATAAATAAACTTTGATTCTTTATTGTCTCATACTTGTAAAAAATAATATAATGATGGATCTGTCCTTATATTGCATATTTATGGCATTGTATGGGCTCCAATGCGAGTGAACGGCTTTTTTAATTTTTGCAACGCGATTTTTTCATCGCAGTGACATGATATACGTGTGGGAAAATAATCACGCAACAAATTACATTCGTATAATAGCTAATAACATGATTAAATCGACGAGATCGCTCGTTTGAAATATTTTCACCTAAAGCTTATTGGCATAAATCGCAAATTTTCGTATGAAATGTGTCGAGGAAGTCGTGACTTTTTGGGGTTGCAATATCAAAAACTTCAATGCCAACTTTAAAAACAATTTCGGTAGAACATAATTCAAGTTCTACTACAGAAAACTGAAAATTTAACAAAATTGTTTTAAATTAACTTGTAAACCGTGCAATGAAATATTTAATAGCTAATCTAAAAATGTTTAAATTATTCGATAGGTGTCAAATTTATTCAAAGAAGGAATTATTTGTAATAATTCGTCTAGTTCAATTCGTTTACTCTAATTTATCGCATCTGCGTAAATTAAGGGCAGACACGATGAAAAATGATTCAATACGGTATATTTTTTTATGCGTGCTCAATAATTAAGTATAATGTATGTGAAACGCGTAGCTTTTTTAGGTAATCTAGCGTCTATTCTACAAAATCACCGTCGTTGTCAGGCTTCCTTTTCTGGCAAAAGTCCAAAGAAGGGATAAAGATCTGAAGAACTTCGTATGGCCAAGAAAATGGGTGGAAAAAGGAAAGATTGGCGAAGAGACCACGGAGGCAACAGGTGACACAAATGCAGGTAGATTGAGTATTTACGTTTGCGGGAGACGTAAGTCGTCGGAGGAAAAAGTTCTGGGCGGAGGTGAAGGGAAAGGAGTGGATTTCAAATTGTGAGAGTAAGAGAAGATACATAGAAAGTGCAGTGTTTGTGGACGGTAATGTAAGAACATGTTACAAAACGCAAATAATGTTTGAAGGAGATATATATACATTGCTTTTTCGCGGAAAGGTGTTTTTACCACAGAAGTATCGCATTCTAATATCGTAAAGCATGACGATTAAAGAAAAAATATTAATTAGCGGCTGCTTGTCTTTATAATAGAATCCAAGCTACACGGGATTAATGCCGGAAAATGTCGTGGCGGTGAACGTTTTCGCTTTCCCAAGGCATTCATCGAATTTTATTACGTAGGTAGTTCAAGAAATCATTAAGTGATGTTAATAAATAAATATTTGTTTTTATTTTTCGTCGGAAGCGTTAAAAATCGTGTTGGCCGTTCGTTTTTAATTATTTCATAAATACAAATTTAAATTATTCGTGTGCCAAAGCTAAATGTATCAAAAGTCGAATCCGAGAATATATTTTTTTAAATTTATGAGCTGTTAGTTACAGAAAAGTTGCGTGTAAAAAAAATGTTATTTCGAAAAATGCCATTCACAGGTGTCCGAATAAAAGTTAAGGACGGGCGAAAATTGCAGAGGTATTTTTAATATGTAGAAGCAATTTTAACGTTCTTAATTATGTGGAAATGATCGTCCGAAGATCCTTATGCGACAGGCATAAGCTGTGATGATGGAAAATGTGGTAACGCGAAAAAAATCTGCTATGACCAGGAATCGAACCCGGGTCTTCCACTTGCCGGACGGATATTCTACCACTGAATTACCGTAGCAGATTAATTCCCGTTTCAGAACTGGAACGTTTTCTTAGATTTGCACTGCTAGTATCAATCAGCCTCAACAGATGTCCACAAGGAGATACATCAAAGAGAGTCCAGTGGTATAATTCCCGGTCATAACAGATTTTTCATCTTTTTCCACATTTCCTGTTCTTAAATATGCTGAAACTTTTATAATGAGCCTTAGGGTTCTAACGATTCTGAACCAATTTTTATTCAACTACAATTCATCATAACGTATAAGATTCAAAAACTAGAACTGAATCTGAAATTGGTGTATAATGTACTGGAATATATTTATACTACAAATACTACGTTCAAATAATTTTCTTCTTCTTTATCGATATTCGCATAACCTTGGATTTTTCTGTATTTATTTCAATACCGTATTTTCTACTTGTTATCACTAGTTTATTTATCATTTTCTGAAGTTCCTTTTTCTTTCTTGCTAGAAGTACTTTATCATCCGCGTATTTCACTGATCTTCTAATCCTTCCTCAGATTTTGAAATCTTACGTGCCTTCTAACGCTTCTTGCATTAGCTACTCTCCATATATTAAATAGGATCGGTGATAGACAACAGCCCTGTCTTACTCTACAGATATTTACTCCGCTGGTATATATATATATATTTATATATATATATATATATATATATATATATATATATATATATATCGTGTCAGACGCAATAATCATTAGTCTTTTGAGGGAAAAATAAGGTCTCAAACATTTCATATGATTAATGTATACTTATTGACGACGATCCCAAAATTTTAGTTAAATATATTTATACGTGTTTATTTAATGAAGATCCGTTTTTAGGGGCGTTTCGCTTCCAGTGTGAGCGGCTATTATCGTCGGTCTGTCCGTCCGCATGTTCGTTCTCGGCTTCTACTGAACGGATTTTCATGAAATTTTATATTAAGGACTTACAATCAAATATAAGAAGAAAATCGCAAAAACGAATCACGTACGCCAATCAGGGGTACCACTTTATTGGTGACAAAAAATTAAATTTTCATCATATCTCGTAAAGTATTGCTCATATCAAAATATTTTTCAAATAAAAGTTGTAGAACTTGTAAAGAAGAGTATTTTCTTTCCTATACATTTTTATCATAGGAGTAGCCGTTATCGAGAAAATCAAATGAAAATGTCTTAATTCGAGTTGAACTTGGAAAATTTCTTGCATGCTTGCTTCTTCATTGTTGCTAACATAAACAGTCTCACAAACAAACGTTTAATTTCCTTACGTGTGCATGCAGTATTATCAAATAGGAAGAAAATGGATTATTTTTGAAGAATATAAGAACGTTAAAACGCTATTTCCCTCACGTACAGGTACATAATTTCTTTCTAATACTCCATTGCACGAAACGCGCCCATTTGTGATATGTTGTACACTTTCCTAACTTTTTATATAGTTTGAAGATTGTTAAAAATCGGAAATTTCTTCGCGATATAGCTCTTTCTGAAACATTAATTTATAGATAGATGTATTCCACATCCCGCGGTTAAACTATGATAAATACCAAGCATACTTAAGGCACGTTTTAGGCGCATCGAAACTCGTTAGAAATTCCTTACGAATTGATGAGACAGGAAGACTACTTCCAGACACATCAAGTGTTCAATAGCAAACCAACGTTACAGCTATTGTTCGTAAAGGAGTAAAATGATACCTGTACATTATTATACTTTGTTTAACACTATTATTAAGTTTTCGGAATACTTGAACGCTTTATAATATACCTCTGGGTATTGTTATGCATACCTGTCTTCTAATTGACGAATTTTGTTATATCTGAACTTATAATTTCAATTTACGGTTAATTCTCTAATTGGTTCACAGGAAGTATTGTTTATTTGCAATTTTCGTTACGCAGTGCTTACAACTTCATTAAAACGCCGTAATGATATTGCAGCGAATTTGGTACACGAAATGGCGATAAAAAATAAAATATTTGTACAAAGTATGGAAGAGTTCTTGAAAATAACGAGTTTATTAGTGATTATAATTATTCTTAAAAATATATAAGCTTTTACCCTACTCTTCTTTAACTACATATAATTTTTAAAATACATTCTTTTTGAAAAATTTTCTCCAAAATTTTAATTTTTTTACTCATCTTACCATAATAATACCGAAATTTTCAAACTTCCAAAAGAAATATTCACACTACTCATGAGGTATTTGTCTAAAGTTAAAGACATATCCTATGATTTACGTATAATTCAGTAAAAATTGCATCGGCCTCACAGCTTATTGCGTAGTAAGTATCTATTGTCTCAAAAGTGAAACATTTATCTGTTATGCACTTCTATCGCACCTTATTAATCGCAGTTAAGAATTGGAAAATATTTATGTGTGCGCTTAAAATAACTACCGTTAGTTCTTTTTCAAAATCTAACATTTGCGCAAGTTTATACATAGAATGAAAAATTGTAAAAGATCTATGTTGTTCAAAGTAGCTGTAGCTTATCTGTCTGAAAATTTTCTTTCCATCAAATCGTAATTACTGCCTTCATCTGAAAAGATTAAAACGAAAAACTAAACTGACAGTGAAATATTATGTTCATCATGGCATCGTATAAATCTTAGAACGTTGATTTTTTGAAAATATGATTCAATATGATCTATTTAATTACGAGGGAGTGTTTCCTACGTGTTATGGCGATATACTTTTGGAATTATGAGGATTGCTATGGAGCAAAACAATTCTACACCAAATGTAGCATTTTAACAGAATAGGTAAATACATATCTGTTGTAACCCGTGAGGCTTGTTATCAAAATATATACCCTTTACATGAGACGCTTTGGAAAGTCACGATGCAAAATATCCTTGATCAGCGGAAACTCATAAAATAAAATAAAAGATTTTTCTGACATAATTTAAGAAGTCGTATGAGAGAGACCGTCACGAGTTATAGCGGCTCCGTTTCGAATAGCGGTAGCAACCGTCGAGGACCCTTTTACTTAAACAGAGAAACCAAAAAGTTCGCGCCGAGTTAGAAAAAAAGTAACAAGGGAATCGATAGGATTGCGGATATCATGAATCAAGAAGCGGCAATCGGTTTCTCCTCTCCGTTATATATATATATTTTTTCTCTTTATATAAGAGAAGAGCAACGGAGTAGGAAATTTCTGGAACGTCTCCAACGAACATCTCCCTCTCTTTTACCCTCGCGGAAGCCCTTTTAGCCGTAGCGTTCCGAAGGGTACCTTAAGGATAAGAAGGACGAAACTGCAAGACGGTTGTTCATTCACTCGCTTTCCTTGCTCCGCGAGAAATCGGAGAGTATTGCTACCTGGCGTTTTATGCAGGAAAAAAATGAAATAAACAAAAGAAGGAGACGAGGAACGAAAAAAAAGAACGCGGACGAATGCGTTCGTGCATTTTATTTTATTTTCTGTCTCTCTCTCTCTCTTTGGAGAGAGAGATGAACTGTTTCCTCCCTCTTGAGGCAAGCGACGGTAAATCTCTCAAGGAAAGACGATTCGAAATGGATTTATAGGAACGTGCTCTTTGACGACCTACTTCTTCTTTCGAATATTCCTTCGAAACAACGCTTTTTTTTTTGGTTGGAGAGAAAGAGAGAAGAACAGGTGAGCTATGAGTGCAATTATTCCAGAAAACTGAACGGATAATGCCTAGCTAAAAAAAAAAACAGATGTTGACGGGTGTGAATAATGGACTTCGATGAAAAAGGATGCGTTAGATGACTCCGGATATGTTAAGCAGCTATTGATGGAAAATGGTATTTAAGGAACAATCCGGTCGAATCTTAGGAGTCATTACCCGTTTATCGAATATCCTTACCTAAGATGGAGCAAACGTTGTCATTCAGACAAACTGTGGTGTAAATATATTAAAATTTCAATGAAATATCGACAATTTTGCTCGCTTATGCTTCTTGCGTTTCAAGTTTTATGTTTATGAAATTAATCTGGAAGTCCGTGTCCTCAAAGAATTCGTATGGGAATATTTTTTAACTGTCCATCACCAAGTGGGTCGATTGTTGCAACAGACAGACCCTTTAGGTCAGATGTCGCTGTTATTCGCCATTCCATCGTTGATCTTCTTCCTTAAAGGAACTATTTCCAATCAGTAGATGCTATTTTTTCCTTCTCTTCAAATTTGATGAGGTAGTTTTCGATAAATATTTATTGCTCTCGGTTTGGTCTTATATCGTACTGGTAGACGCTCCTTGAATTCTACAATCATTTTAGTCCATTCTGTATGATGGGGTAAAAAAATTAGAGTATAAACAGTTTCAGATTTTTCTCATATAATCGTGCTAATTTTCAAGCTGGATTTCTAAGCACCGATTTACGTTATTTTCACAAGGGGCAATAATGGGGTAAAAATAGCCCCTACTTGCAGGATATAGGAGGATACAAATTATGAGACAATCCTAAATCGCTGAAATTCCAATTTTAAGGGGCTATTTGTGCCCCATTGTTGCCCCATAAGAAAAGCACGTAAATCGCCGTATAGGTTTATATATATTTTTTTGCTTTTCATAATTATTTCCCGTCAAGATTCGAACTCTGGACTTAAACTCTCGGAAAGGTAAGACATTGTAGTCGTTTGTTATTGTTTTTGAAGGCGGAATTAAAATCCGTGTAAATTTAGCGTAGATATTTAGTTTTTATCGGAAAAAAGTGAGAATTTTTCTGGGTCCCAACAATGTTTACCATGGCAATGAGCTCAATGTGTTATATTGGAAAGCTTTTTAAAAAATCGGAAAGCTATATTATAATGCCAATAATATTAAATTACGGCTAATGGAAGATATCCGATATTGTAAAAATTCCATTTTCTATAGTTTTTTTGCCCCATTTTTGCCCCATACGAGGATAAATATTATTAAGCACTTTCAGATGAGCTAGAGACTTGATATTTGGAACGATTACAGATTTTCGGTCACAACCGAAGGGAAAAATCCGAAATGGTAAAAATTGTGTTTGCTAGTGACTGCTTTGCCCCATTATTTCCCCAAAATAGGATAGAAATTATAAGGCACTTCCAGATAAGTTAAAGACACGACCTTTGTTAGACTTTATATTTTTCCCCAACCGATGGAAGAAATCCAATGTTATGAAAATTCCTTTTAAAAGCTGTTTTGCCACGTCATTGCCCCATACGAGGTTAAAGATTATAAGACACTTCCAAATGATCCAGAGACTTGAAATTTAGCACGATTATAGGATTTTGGTCATAACAATTGGGAAATATCTGACATCGTTAAAATTGTAATTCTTAACTTTTGTATTTTTCATCATAACTGAACGTAGGCTGAAATGCTTGCAGAATGCATGCATCGTCTGTTAGTGTGTGTGTATACACACACACACACACTTACTAGTAGATGTGCTTGCATTCTGCAAGCATTTCAGCCTACTTTAAATTATAGGGTTATAAAAACCCCTAAAAATTAGAATTTTAACAGTGTTGAATTTTTTTCTTTGGTTGTTAAAGAAAACCTACAACTGTGCCAAAGTTGAAGTCTCTAGCTCAGTGTTTCCTAACCTTTTTAGAGTCGCGGCACCCTTAAGTGACTTTTCAGAATTTGGCGGCACCCCTCCCTATCCACCATCAGTAATAATGGTGCTGAAGTTGAATCCCTAACTCCAATCTCCATATCTCCTTTCATTTCGAAGTGCCCTTGCGACGAAATGAAGGTCGACGTAACTCTGGTTTGCATTCTTGAAAGCCGACAATGCAAAATGAGGCCAAAAATGAGAAAAATGTTTTTTGCGGCACCCTTCAGAACACTTCGCGGCACCCCATGGTACCGCGGCACCCAGGTTGGGAAACTGCTCTAGCTCGTCATAATTTTTATCCTCGTATGGGGCAATAATGGAGCAAAACAGCCATTAAAAATTGCAATTTTATGAATTTTTTATTTTATCAATGTTTGTTTGCAAAAAAATTTCAGCTCCCTAGCTTGACCGAAATTGCATAAACATTTGTCCGGTTGTTTAACTGTTATGAATTTTTAACGGTCAAATAAATAAATTTATTTAAATTTCTATAATCCCGTTTTGGTTATTTAGTGAATTCTACTGTTACAGAAAATTCAGCATTGTGGCACATTTATAAATACCTAAACAATTAAATATTTGTTTAAATTTTAGGATTTTTAACTCCCAAAGAAATAAACATTTTTGTAATTTTCGATGTTTTTCGTCGTTTTTTCCACTTCACCTACCTACATGCAAAATTTCAAGTTCGCAGCTCATGTGAAAGTGCTTCATAATTTGTATCCCCCTTATCCTCATTTGTATTCCCCCTTCTCTTCATTCCCCTATATCCTTTGTCAGAAGCGTCTTTATATATCTCATTCTATAAGCACTCTTCTTACAGAGGAGGAGGATATAGGAGGATACTAATGTCTGGCCCAAATTACAATAGATGGAGAGCTGCAATTTTCAGAAATTGTACATGGAATGGAGAAACCGCTAGAAAAATTGAGTCCTCCCACCTAAATACGATGGGTTCGACTCCATAAATTCCGAAAGTTGCGTTTTTTCCCCATAAGAAAAGCATTGCGGCATTTTTTAAAATTAATTTCGGGCACTTTCCGGTAAGACAGAGAATTTAAACTAGGAGGGTTGTTAGATATCCACGAGATCTATAGGGAACCGTTATCCAGTTCACATCAACTGTCCTGGGTTTGACTCCAGACGACCCGGAATATCTCCCATAAGAAAGCATGGAAAACAGTAATTCCTTCATATGGACGAAACTAATTGTAAGAGGAATAAATAGCTGATACTTTCAGGGTTTGTAGATGTCAGGATGACATCTCCATATTATTTAGGAACTCCTGCGTAGGTATCATCGGTTCGACTCCAGGCAGTCTTAAATTTGAGATTATTTCCCATAAGGAAAGCATTGAAATTGGTGAAGGGCACTTTTGCGTTTAAAAGTTATTTTTCGGCTTTTATTCTTTACATTGCAGAATGCAAGCACACATTCACTAGTATGTGTGTGTGTGTGTCTTATTTAAGAAGTGTCAATATATTATAGATATCGCTTGCCTGGGTATAGGTGTGGCTAACAAAGGATAAGATCGCTGTTTTAAAATTCGTATTGGGGAATGAATTTTTGTTATTGTCTTTCTTACTATTTAAGAGCTAATGAACGTAAAAAATATCATATTGCTTTAAATGATATAATAATTGCGTTATGGTCGCCTTACTGTTCCTTCTGACTCAAAGTAATTCACAAATATTTGCGGTAAGATGCGTACATACGCAGCATATTTTTCCTTTTTGTTGCATAACAACATTTTTCGAAACTATTAGCCTCTGGCCATTCAGAAGTTTTCCGTTGATAAATTTTTCCAACATCAAAATCTTGTTTATTCTTCCTTCCCCAATACGTGGGACACGTGAGACGTTGACACGACGAGCGAACTTATTTTAATCACCCACTAGAAAAATAAAACAAGGCGAAACACTTTCCTCGCGACGGGCACGCACCTTTCATCTCCTCCGTCCAATTTGATCCAATCTCCTCGTCGCGACGTCAATACCTATTCCGCGGTATAATCGAATACCTATACCAATCCATCAGTCCCTTTTCTTTCTCTCTCTGTCTCTCTAGCGCTCTTCAACACTCGACTCTTATAAACTCGCATTTGCTTGTCATATCAAACTCTGCTTTTCTCCCTCTCTCTCTCTCTAATTCCGCCTTTTCCACCCACACAACATCCATTCCGTAAATCGGCCCTCACATCAGATCAATGGCGTGCGTGCGGTGTGTATATATATATGTGAGTATTTGTCTGTGTGTATACGCATACGTACATAATATGTACGTATTTTAATTTTTGTTAATTTAATTTATTCGTTATCTGTTTGTTTTACATTATTTATCTCATTTATATATACCTGTATGTTTTGTACTTTATTTTGTTATGATATTCAGTGTAATTGGCCTTTGTGCTGTTTCTGTATTCTTGCTAATAAATAAATAATAAACGTATGTACGTATACGTGTACGTTATAGTGAATGCTTACGTATATGTTATATTGGGATTTGTTAATGGAAAACATGACTGTTTTCGGCTATTTGGATGTAGGAATAGAAATGATGTATCGTCCGGAATCGTTTCCGACGGAATTTCCGTAATCGGAATTTCGAATTTCATTTCACCGTATGAGTTATGGGCAATATTTATTTTCGGGGGAAGTTTTAATATTGTATACCCAGATGTTTGAGCCTGAATGAGTATTAACACCAAGCGAAACATTGTATTCTGTTCCAACAAGAAACAGTATAATGTGGGTATGTGGAGTATTTACGGAGGGATATCATTTATTGTAATCCACTTACTGTGTTTCTCGGAATATGTTACTATGCTTCATCAGAATACTAAATTATAAAGGGTGTTATTTTCCTAAATACTAGCAGATGAAATGCTTAAATTTTCTAATCATTTTGCCAGTCATCGTCCGGCATTAATGATTCAGCGATTATGTTGCTGCGCCAATCCACATATTTGTTATTTATGCATGGTAGAACTATTTATCAAGTTTAATTTTCACATATATGAAATTATCAACGCATTATTACCATTTACATGCAGAAACTACTTTCCGTGTTTTGTTGTTTTTTATAGCATTAGGAGTTCCTTCCAGCCATGAAAGTGTGTTGCGGGACCAGACGCATACGTGTATGAGAAAGTTTTTTTCATTGTATATTGTGCCAACTTTTTAAATTAATCGCGTGATTCAAAAAGTCATTGTTACATTAGTCTAACTGTAAGAAAGAAATTACTTAATGACGAGCTACTCAATTTTCCAAATTCAGTTGATTTCATCGATATTCTTCTTCTATTATCTTTTGAGATTGAATTCATTTCGATTATTAATTGCAACGAAAAATAAATTAATTTTTATGTAGCATATTTACGGAGAGGCACACACGTTTATTTCTTCGCCATAAATTGGAAGCCTCAAACGACGAAACGTTGACATCTCAGAAAATAAAATTCCAGAAATAAATATCTCGGCGTGTATTAATTACAACACTTGCAATCGAGGGCAAACTTTTGAAAATAGAGGGACCTAACAAACCTGGCGTAAGAGAATTTTTATAATTCGTCACAGAGAGAGAGAGAGAGAGAAAACTTTTATTTCCCTTTGCAGCGCGTAAGAGGCATTTCTACATGATTGATCCGCGCCACTTGGGTTGGCATCATCAGATCCTCGGAAATCCACTCCCTTCCCTTAAACCCACGCACTCCTATAGATCTACCAGAATATACCCCCCTCTTTGTCCCCTTCACCTCTCCCCTCTTTAATTTCGTCACTCGCATCAAAATGGGTCCAGACAACATCCCGCTCCCTAAAAATCCCTTTTCACGGGACCCGCATTTTGCCCTTTGATCTCTGATACGACTTCTCGACACAAAAGCAAGCGACCCTTCAGCCCTCTGCGTTTCTTTTCCAGAAATTCCGTAGCTTCCACTAGCTGCCGCGGCGACGGCAGCGCCTTAAATCCTCCAAAATTTTCCTGTTAAGTTGTGGTGCTTCTCCCGGCCACTCTTCAAATTAAATACTGTATTAAAAGGAAAAGGACTATGTTTTTTGTTGGTCCAAACTTTTAAGCGAAAATGTTGATCTAATAAAAGACGAAAATTTCACTTTGCTCATAATTATGGGGCAGAGGAGACGACCTGAACCATTGGAATGCAGAGTAATACTAGACCTTCCCATCCGTGAAAACATTATTCCTCTAGTTCAGTAGTTTGGCTGCAATACTATTTCAAATGTTTGAATTTTCCGACATCGAAGTCACCTAACGGAGAATCTACGAACTATCGCGAGGATCCAAAATCGATGGAAAATTCCTAGATTAATATCTAATAGATATCTAATTCATGAGGAATTTTCTAAATGTCTCTTGGAACAAAGAAATCTGATTATCTGCGGATAGACGGACAGAAAGAGTGATCACATAAACACGTTTCTTTCTTTTAAGAAAAAGAATTTGTAGCCGAAATACTTACCTGGTTTTCCTAATTTAAAAAAAAATAGTATCGGAGATAATCATCGTGGCAATGAAATAAATAAATAAAAATTAATTAATATTTGGAAGAGTCATGAGCGCATTTTATAGAAATATTTTATAGAGACATTGACAATATACCTCAACAATAGATTCCTATTCATAATAGGCAGTCCTTTTCACATTCTTACAGCTCCTAGAGCCTTTATTCCTCGAATTACGTAGGATTTATCTGAAGGAATTTTCCCAGCTAGACAGAACAACTCAATCCGACGAGAAGTCTAAAATGTTGAAAGTTAAAAGGATGACGTCTACATCCACGAACTCTTGGATCCTTCCTCACAAAAGGAGTGTCTGTTTAACTTCCTGTCAATTATCCTAAGAGAGAGAGAGAGAGAAGACGTTTCTCCGTCAGTTTGTCTCGCATATTTGCGTAATTTTCCCTCAGCGTGGTTTTTGAATAATGCCATTACTCTCGTTTCCTTTTGTGCCTCCTAGACAGGTTTAATTTCCTCCTTGCATTACCTGAAAAGTCGTCATCTTTCCTTACGAGGTTTCGTCTATTTGATGAAATGGCTTTCGTAACAGTTATTTAGCAAATCAAAAGATAAGTTTCTATGGTTTCGCCAGTTGTGCGATAGAAAAATCAGATCACGCTTTTAGCAAAACTTATTCGGGCATAACCAAGCAGTCTTTAAAATTTCCATCATCACTGCGATGATAATTCAGAACAAGTTAGGAAAGCGTACAACGTATCACAAATGGGGCGCGTTTCGTGCAATGGAGTATTAAAAAGCAATTATATACCTGTACGTAAGGGAAATAGCGTTTTAAAGTCCTTTTCTTCATCATAAATTATCTGTTTTCTTCCTATTTAATAGTATTACATGCACACGTAAGGAAATTAAACGTTTGTTTGGGAGATTGTTTATGTTAGCAACAATGAAGTAACCATGCAAGAAATTTTCTAAGTTCAACTCCATATAAGACATTCTTGTTTGATTTTCTCGATAATGGCTATTTCTACGATGAAAATATATAGAAAAGGAAATACTCTAATTTACCAGTTCTACAACTTTTATTTGAAAAATATTTTGATATGAACAATAGTTTACGAGATATGACGAAAAATTAATTTTTTGTCACAAGTAAAGTGGTACCCCTGATTGGCGTACGTGTTTCATTTTTGCGATTTTCTTATTATATTTGATTGAAAGTCCTTAATATCAAATTTCATGAAAATCTGTTCGGTAGAAGCCGAGAACGAACATACGGACGGACGGACCGACGGACCGACCGACGATAATAGGCGCTCACGCTGTAAGCGAAACGCGCCTAAAAATGGCATCGAATCGAGCGAAACGTGTTGTGAATCCTAAGAAATGCCTCCACTGGGAAGAAAACCAACGTTTTTTATTGCGGGATATATTTACATATTTTATTTTACATCTGTATTGTAAATAACATAGTTTTGATAGCTGAAATTGTGTACTGTAAACTTTGGTTCGGAAGGGAGCGTAATTTTCAAACCTTGCTTGTGGCGCAAAAGTGTTGTGACCCGACTCTGTTCTTGAGGTATCATTAAATAGTTAATGGTTGCAAACAAGTACTATTATTGTTACCCGTATTATTTATTTTTCTTAAAATCTTAGAATTGATTTTTTTAAATGTTGTTAAATTTACCGCAAATTGTGAAAAATGTGGATTTCTTAGTCTTCCAAAACAAAGCATTAACTTAATTCTTTTTGGGGTAATCGCTTCCAAATCTTTTTTCGTATTGTTGCACATAGTTGTTCAGAACCACTATCTCTACTAGATCAAATGCTAACTAGTGATGGAGGATTAACGTATTAGATAAATATGGACGATGTGCAGGTTTTCGTTAGATTGCTCATCTTCGTTAATAACATCTCTACGAACCTCAGGGTTTCGTTGCTCGTGCTTCATACACTTCATGAAAAGTCATTTAAATGTATACTGTAGAAATACTTGGTAAAGAAATTTCAATAAACGGAGATAAATGGACAGAAAAGGGCTTTTTATATAGGTAAAAATTTCTCTGAAACGATTTCGTAGCTTCTGAATATTGAAAAATTATAATTTAATTTTTGTAATAACTAAGTTAGCAAAGTATAGTCTGTTATATAATCACCAACTTTGAGATAGAAAATTTTCAAAAAACCGAAACTATCCATTATATTATTTTCCTTCACTTGCATAATTAAAAAAAAACTTTTCTCTGAAACAATAATCAAGATTCTTTTCTTGCTCCTCTCAATTACGCACGGATGTTATAACACGATTACCCCATATTACAGGCAAAATAAACTCCGCCGAGGAATCTCTTTTCCTATTTGCATTTTACGTCCCTCTTACGTTCCGACCTGCCCCTAGTCTCCCGATACCCATTCCCTATCTTAGCCTAGCCGTTTCGCACTCCAGCGCCGCTGCACAATCCCATTAATTCCATAATGGGGAGGAAGACCATATTTACTTTAACGTTTAGTGCACCCTCTCACGAGCGACCTCTTCTGGCCTTCCATCTAGAACCCGACGGAGATAACGCGGTTGCGGTTTTTAAAAGACGCCAAATGGCCTTGGTTGCTGCTGCTTCTACAACCAGGCGCGGCCTAAGGGATCGTGTATTCTGCCTGCAAAGTGCGCTTATTTGGATAAGAGGGAGTCTCCCGGCTACAACAATGGAGACGCAGCGGGTAAACAATGGAAACGCATCCTCCTGTGTTTAGTTAATCTCCGGAGGTTAGAATCGATGACGCCGTGATAAAATGCTCGGATTAGCGTAAAAAGATATCTCTCGCATCTGATACGGAGATTTCCTCTTCGATGCATTTCGCGAATTTAATCAACTGCAGGTTCTTTTTTTTTTTGCAGTTTTCCCTATCCGCAGATTTTAGTAGCGAGGTTGACGGAATCTCAAGAAAAACAATCAATGGTTGTGAAAATTTTTTATACTTTTTATATTATATAAGGAATTTACTCCTTATATAATGCTAATGTCCCGGGAAATAATTAATGAGAAGTTACCTCGCAATCTTAGCAAACAAACCTTCGGGAGAAAGATATTACAGTAAAAAATCCGCTAACCCCCCACGAATTTCGACTACACTATTTGCGAATCAACGCTTGGTGAAGGCTTCATTGTAGCCGCAACGAGCCTCTTGGTTTCCCTGAGATTGTCATGAAATTTTTTTTTCATTTAGGATTCAATCTGAATATATCATATTTCCCGATTGTATGGAATTGAAGATTCATTTATTCATATTTATTATACCT
This sequence comes from Uropetala carovei, assembly GCA_036926305.1. Taxonomy (NCBI): domain Eukaryota; kingdom Metazoa; phylum Arthropoda; class Insecta; order Odonata; family Petaluridae; genus Uropetala; species Uropetala carovei. Next base: position 12,199,055 of record JAXCHB010000068.1, on the reverse strand, counting down.
TTCGTTAGGTTTCTCTTTACTCGGACAAATCTGCACCACCCACGGCCTTTCAATCCCCCTCCACAGTCTCAATTTAGCCCTAAATAAAGTCGTTTGTCTGTCTGTCCGTCTTTTAATGCTCCTAATATTCCTTTCCTCTTACTACCTCTTGACTAGCATCATCCACCCATTTCTTTTGTTTTTCCCTTGTTTCTCTATTTAAGCTCCTCTCGTCCCATGGAGCAGGGGTGGGGAAACTTTGGATGAGACGGGTCGCATTAACCATTGCATTTGCTTAAATGGGACGCATTAACTGATGAAAATGCTTCGGCGGGCCACATCAGGGTCCACACCGGAAGTCATTTGAGAGAATGGGAAGGTTTATATCATCTGTTAAAATTGATAATTAAAATTATTTTATCGTATAATCTTCACAAGAGTAGGTAGGGTTTCCGGCCCTGTATTTAGCCAAAAAATACGAAATTCTCCGTGCTACATTTCAAGGTTCGTTTTCGTAATGATATCGCGGGCCGTATAAAGTGCTCCCGCGAACCTGATGTGGCCCGCGGGGCCATAGTTTCCCCGCCTCTGCCGTAGAGTATTGAAATCTTCCTCATTCGTTCATCTTGCAGTCCAACTAATTTTTTCTTCAGTCTATGCATATAATCTCAAAAGCATATAATCAGCTCGAATATTATTTTCTCATTGTTCATGTCTCTCACCCATACACGATTCCACATTCCCTATCGTAGTTTTCACTAACCTCTTTTTTAATATATTAACCGCAACTCTCGTCGTACCGTAAACTCTCCCTCTGCTTTATCTACCGTATTCTTGATATATTTCGTTCTTCTTCCATCCAGTAACAAATTATTATTTTAATATAACTAAAATAATCTCCCTGTTCTAGCATTGCATGTAGGATATACGAATATAAACCTCGCCAGAAAATTTTTGAAGCGTTAAGACTAAGTAAGTACTTAAATGAAATAAGAAACGACCTGTTTTGAGGCGCAGTGGCAAGTATTTTAGGTGGTAACGTTATCGGTGACTGAATTCTCCAGGGATAATAGGAGAGACCCACAATAACACGCGGGGGAAAACACGAAGCAGACGACCAAAGCAAACCCAGTTCGACGTCATGGGGTCGCCTGTGACGTGTCCTAAAAAGGCTAGACGGAGGGACCGCCGAGCGTGGGACGCGTGAGGCAGTTGACAATTCCCACTCGGAGATCAAACAATGCGGCCGTTGGTGTTGTCGGTGGCTGCAGCGTTAGCCGGTTCCTTGACGTTCGTCACCTGCAATTAAACTCGGAACAACTTTCTGCTGTGCAAAGGTAGGAGAACGTAGTAGAGAGTGGGGAGAAGGCTTTGTGGTCCTGTTGCGTTCGTTGCCGTATCGTGAGCATTATTGATGGAGTGACAAATGAAGACAGAGAGAGAGACAGAGCTTCGAGTGTTCAGAGATTGTGACATAGGTCAGGAATCTGTCTGAACTCAATCGATGGAACGTAAAATAAATGTGAGAAGGCAAAGACGGACGATGGAGGATTTTCTTGCATGGTTTAAAATAGATGATTGGTTGTATGAAAAAGGAAGGTTTATTTGGAACATAGACCAACAACAAGAGAATGTCGTATATGCCAGTGCATCGGATGTACTATTTTCCCAAAATATTTGTATTTAAAAATGTCGCTCGTCGTACACAAAATTAAAATATGACAAAGGTATAAATCGCAAGAAATTCGTTTTAATGCAGTGAAAATTCTTATAATATGATATAAAACATATATCATAAAACGGATAATTATACGTAGAATGAATTACAGAAAGTTTTCAGAAAAGACATAACGAACATCCAATGTAAATATTCTATTGTGTGTAGCGAAAGCGCATTTAAAAAATCACGGATGTATCTGTACATGCAACATAAATATGGAAAATCAGGTAAAAATTTCAATATTTAGTGAAATGTGTTATGGTTGAACATTTTGTGACTGTAAGATTATTCGAGTATCTCATAGAGCAGATCGTAGGTATTGACCTACAAAATTTTGATATCATCCTAATGTATAAAAAAAACTATTGCAGATGAAATCGACTAAGCATTTTTATGAAATTCGTTTAGAAGTTTTAAGACAAAATGATTAATTTCCATGAATGACTGTGTATTTATGTGTAAGTGATTTATTGAATTCCTTATAATATGTTAGATATACCAACAGTTTTTCTCGCATTTTAGCTTGGAGATAATACCCCTTACAACTATAACGTGAAAGTTTTAATGACAAATAAACTAGGGATTTCAATAACAATACTTAAATCGATTCACCTCCACACCTATGACTGCTTATAGCACGTTCTCTTAAACTTGCTATCACTCTGTCTGCATACAATTAATTTTTTGTTTTAAGAGATGCTTGTAAAATGCTTTTAGAGATAGACAGCTCTTACCAATTTATGAATTTCCCACAGATATGTTTTTCCGGGCAGTTAAAACATTTTCGCTGGGTGGTTTCAAAGCCGATAAATTCAGAATAATGAAATGGCGTTGTAACAAAATTGCTGAAGCTATGGGAATGATGTATTTACTGATGAGAAAGTCTTACGAGCACCTGCGATCCAACGGCGCGGGTTTTCCGGGAAACGAACCAGAATCCTGAATATTTTAAAGAAAACATCTCTTGCTTTATCAAGGGTAACTTATTCGTTTATGGAAATGAAAAACAAATCTCACAAGCGCCTCTATTTTAAGGCGGAGGAAGAGGAAAACAGAAACCGATTTTCTCCGTTAATTTCCCAGGATCGTCTACCATTCGGTTTCGAAAGAAAAACCATTCGCCTAAAACGTTTACGAACCGACTGAACCGGCAATCATCCTTCGGTTCCTCCTCCCGCTAAGCCACTTCCTCTAACCCCTGTAATTCTCTCTCTCTCTCTCTCTCTCTCTCTATGACACTCCCCCCCTCCCGCCGTATTTGCCAGGCGACCGCAGCTTCATAGACCGTCTCTTCCCCTCTCGAAAAACCTCACCCCCAACACTTCCCTCCCTCCCTCTCCATTTTCATTCCACGGCGGCTGGTGAATTAATTAGAGCTTGACTCCCGTGCGCTTGTCGCCGTCGGCAAATCATTTCGTTTTAGAGAATGCGAGGAAGATGGAGAGGCGTAATATAAGAAAAAAATATTCTTCCTCCTTGTAGAATTTTTGCTTTGAGATAAAGAAGAAGAAACATGTGCCCTGAAATGTGTGTATTTAAATATAGAATATATATATATATATATATATATATATATATATATATATATATATATATATATGGACCTGGGCGCATGTCTTTTTACAACGGTGATTTTTTCGGGGGGGCTGATTTTAATTTTACATGATGATCAATGCTAAAAGTAACAAAAAATCCTTAAAATTGGGAGGAATAATGTGCACTTTCTCACAAAAACCGTTTTTATGTTATTGTAGTGATGTTAGAAATTGACGTTTAATCGTGAATAGAAGGCCGTATAAATTTTTTTTGTATAACTATTGCAAAAGCAATACTTAAGGAATATTAACTGTTGAACAATTGTCTATGCGTTAAATTCAAAGTAAGTTCAGCTAACGGATTTTCAAGAAGCCTTTTTTTATGTTTTGGACACTTATCTAAACTCAAAGACATGACCTAAGTGACTCTAACATTAGAATAAAACGTTCGATTGCTGGCGATAACACCAATCACTAGGTCGTTGAAAAACCTTGTGATATATTATATTCGATTGATGCTTCATCACAAATTTTCGCAAGGCTTTCCACCCTCACTGTGAAATTAGGGAATTGTAAGTAGATCTATGGAATTAATATTTCTACATTTATAGGTGTTTGTGAGAATAATATTGTATATAACTTAAATTTAACACGTCAGGCACATTGAGACTAAACGAGAAAACTAACAAAGCAAACATCGCGAGAACAAATAGCAACTAGTTCATAAGCGTGACTCACCGCTCTATGCGTGTAACACGATGTAACTGCGCCTAGAGACTGTAAACCTAGTAAAAGTACATGTAATTTGTTTTAATTTGTGAAAGTAAAGACGAAAACGGGTAGATATTCAAATAGGAGGACGTCTGAGCACCTTATTATAAAAGAATGGGGTTATATTTTATGTCAAAAACATTTTTTAAATCAGAAATTTCAAGTGACGGCAGAGTTTTTAAACATCTACCTGAAACATTAAAATGAAAAGTGAGAATTAGAGGCAAACGTTTTAATGTTCCTCTTTCTTGATTAAATGCTGACTGTAAATAATTAATTAATTGCCAAAAAAGGAAATTTCTGTGTTATTTATTGTATTCCAAATATAAAATTTCCAGATCCTTTCTGCTCTTTTAGGAAAATTGAAAACGATAAGTTGGCTATTTTAATGTTAGCGCAATGATTTTATTTCCGACGCAATTAAGATAATTGAATTGAATATTCATCAATAATTAATTATGCATGAAGGAAAGTTTCCGTTAGTTCAGTTGAAAATTTTCGCCGTTGAAGTTTGAAGACATCAGTCAACAAAAAATATTTGAGTTGTTGATTTAAAATGGCAGAATTGACAAAAAAATATTTCAGTCATTTATGCCTCCGTTTGGTAGCGTATTAAAAGAAAATGCGGATAATAATCACAACTGAATCTTTGGTTAAATTCTAGAATCAATATTGCTTTTAATAGATGCCTATTTAATTATTTAATTTTGTCTAGTGAATTGTTGATTTAATAAGGTAATCGGAAAAAGTAATTAAACCAATCAAACAAGCATAAAATTTGTAAAGCTGAAATATTCATCTGTTAATGCTCGCGTAATTTGGTGAAAGTATTCTTTCGCTACGGACCGTAGTCTGTGGAAAGAGCTCGTTGATAATCCACCCGTAAGTGGATATAGAATCGTGTTTTAATAAATTACTTTCGAAGCTCTTTTATGGAAAAAGGCTATCGATGAGCTATCTCTAAGTTTATGAATAAATTATCCATTATCCGAAAGGTAACTTTTTTTTCGCCTTCAGGCTTAATTCGTTGTAACAGGAAAACATCGCTTCTACGATATTTTAGCCATGGAAGTCGTTCCAAAAGGTACTGTCCGACCATACTCCTACAGGGCTCCGTTTTCGGAGTCGTACGGGTAGCTAGTACTATATAAAATTTCCCAAGTTCCTGTCCGTCCGTCTGTCATGCTCTGTATCTCAAGAACTGTATTTTGTAGAGAAGTGCGGTAAATGCCAATTTGCTTCTACCAGCAATAAAACTACATGTAATTCATTTTCATTCGTCATCCCCCGAGAAAAAATATCGGCCGTTTAAAAAACAATTTAAAATTTATATTTCGGTAAGGGTTCATCTGAAAATAAATCTTTTTGAACAAATGCGCCTTGATAAGAGCAATTCCGAAAAATTGTTTTCAGCTTTTCGAGGCTAAATTCGAAAGGAGCTGTGGATGGTGTCGTAATGTTATGGCCTCTACTCTTAATTCTTCTATCCCAGGTTTGAATTTTCCAACAAAGAATGCCTTATTATAAAGATACAATTTCCGAGACATCTACGAAAACAACAGTCATCCAGTCGTTTCATTATTTCGTCAGAAGCAAAAGAAACAAGAGACATTCGAAAAGCTCAGTACAATCCATCACGTCGAAAACGATTGACGAATTTTTTTAAATTCCACCGGGTGAACGTCGAAATGGATTTATAACCGGTTTTAATTAAACCGATTCCATTTAAAGGATTTCACGCTCGAATCGAGAGAGGTTTCTTCCGAGTCGAAGTCTTGAGAAAACACTCTAGGGAAATGCAATAATAAGCGCATAGTTCTTTTTTTTTCCTCTCCCTCCTCCTTGAATACTTGCTCCTTTCCCACCCATCCTTTTCGCACACCCTCGCAACTCCATCCTTTCTTTTTTATTTTTCTAGAAAACCATGGAGGTTTCTGAATCCAAGTCGAATGATGACTATTATAGAGAGAGGCCTTTCTGATCCATGATGAGTATAAAAATAATTCCTCCTCAGCGCTCGTGTAGCTTGATTACCTTCCTATTCTCACGGAAAATAAACTTTTGGAAGTATTATGGGAGACTGAATCCACAGTTTGTTTTAACGGTGTACCTTCTAATTCATCGAAAATGTATTCTTTGCCCAATTTAAATTTCAAATCTTAGCCGCTCAAAAACATTACCAACACGAAGAATAATACGTTATTACCGTCAAAATGATGTCGAATCTGCGCAGTTTCAAATGTTAAGTAGAGCCAATTGTTTCCTGGGAAACCCCATATTTACACCCAGGCCTCCGAGTCGGAATACGCTACGTTAAATCTAATTTCATACTTTCCGTCTTAATTTTACCTCCTGTATTAATTGCCTATTTGGGTGTTTTTATTCCTTTTTCCTGCAAATTTCATCGCATTTTTAGGTTTTGCTGCGGATATACGAACGATTTGAAGTCTATTCGTACAGTTTTAAAAAATATTGTTAATAATTATGGTCTTAGTTTATGAATCAAATGTGATAGCTATATATTATTGTTTGTATTCGTAGAACGGATATCGTCCCAGTGTACTTAAATAAACGGACGACGAGCGGAAAACGCAATAACACAGTTAACTGTTAACTTTAAACTGTTTCCTACCATATGAAAACATTTGAGTCTGAAATGTGGCAACAGTGGAAATTGTCATGGGTGCTTACATTTCTCATTGTTAAAATCCTGCAAAAATATCGTTTTTTCTGATTATATAATTATTCTCCGCTAATTCTACACGTATTCGAATTTTCTTTAAGCATAGGACCCATAAAATCCAGAGTTTATACCTTCTGCTTCTAAGTAATGTTAAAACGAAAATGATTAATATGTTACTCTCATCCCCGTGTTAATCAAATGAAGTAAATAAATGCGTTTGGAATAGATTAACAGTAATCTTATAATGGCATGTCTAAAAAGGTGCGAGGTACACTCCAGTATATTGCGAACTCTTACTTTCCGTCCTCGAATTATTCGCGTCTACATAAATCGACGCCAGACGTATTACAACGACCAATCAAAACGCTCCGAAATTATGGTGCTTCATACATTCGCGAAATTATATGTAAATTCGCATAAATCGAAGGTTAATGTTTTCCATATCTTCTGCCAATTTCGCTAATCTTTTTTTTTTTTCACGATACGTTTTAAACTCCGACTAATTGAACATATGTGCACCGCATTCTTAACGCCACGGAGCTCTTTTCGCACCTATTTTTCTTCGCGTTCTGTTCCTTTCTCGTCCGTTACCACCTTGCACCAGCTCCAACTTATCCTTAAACATCTTTGTTATTCCTTCCTCCCTTGTTGCAACGCTGGCAATCTTTCTCTCTCTCCCTCTCTTTATATTCCTTTCCTTACTTTCGTCCCTTCTTTTTTCTCCCTCCTACATCTTCTCGCCCCCCCCCCCCCCCAATATTCCCCCAAGTTACGGAAACCCTCTTAAAAACTGATCAAACGGACTGCGAAGCGGAAGACGCGGTTTCTGGAGGGGGGGGGGGGAGGAGAAATTCGTAACGGGGGGGGAGGTTGGGGGCGAACAAAGGAAAATGAGAAAGTTTCTCCCGAGGAAGGGGAGGGCATGAAAGGAGGGGAATGGAGGAAATGTAGCGAGGGAATATTGTGGAAGGGAAATTAATCATTCATTTGATCTCTCCCACTCGTATCCACATCTTCCCCTCTACACTCTCTCCCTGATCCTCTCTCACTATCTTTCTCTTTTGCCAAGTCTTTTGCTTAAAAAAAAATCTACGCACTTTTGAGGAGTTAAAAAAAAAGAATATATTTTTTCTCTCGTCCGTCTTAAAGCTTTCGGGTTGTTTATTATAACGCTTGGCAATCTTTATTTTTTAGAATATGGTGCCTCTTTGAGCAGACTCGTTTTCATTCTGTTTTCCTCCCGGCTTTCCATTATCTTTTGTATTTCGGTAAATTATTTAACGCTACAAGTAATTCCTCTTCGTTTTTTTATCGCTGTTCTCGGAATTTTTGTCCAGATTCGAAACTGACTGAGTTTAAACATCCCACGCTTTAAATGAGGATTTTTCTTAAACGGAGAAAATTTGATGAACATCAAAGGTTGGCTTTATATTTTAATTCTTTCGTGTTTACGACGATAGTATGGTCAATTTAGCGCGTCCATCTCCCTTGCACGTCGTATCATAACATCAATAGTATCGTAACAACTTTCGTCGGGAAAATTAAAGAATGGATCATTCGTTTTTCTTTTTTCAAAAACAGTAATAATTTTAGTCGTACTTAATGGGATTACGTTTTCAGAGAAAAATTTGAATTTAGTTTCCAGGGAAACGATGCGAAGTAAAATACTATGATCGCGCGAGAGCTTCTGTAGTGAATGTGTGGAATATTATTCCGTTCGTTTGAACAAAGTTGTTTGAGAGAACTCTTTTATCTCCTTTGTCATTTTTTTCTGACGGACTGTAATTAAATATCGCTACAGTGAAAATCGTAGTAACATAAACATCTCTGCAAATCATTTCTGAGCGCAGGCAGACTTCAATAAAAGGTGTTATTTCGCAAATATCCCCTTTATAATCACCTACCATGAAGTTTTTTTTTCCTAGTTTTATTAATCTGCCTAAAACAAGACGTATATTACAAATGTATAATCGGAAAAATAGTTTGCTGATCGAGCTTTTTAGCGCAGTTTTAACAAGTATTTATTTGGACGATTTTTTCGATAAAACGGAACGGTTGGCGAGTCTCCTTAGAAGTTCGTCCTAACCGAATTTTAAGGTGTAAATTACTCCTTTCTTTGTAAACACGCATGTCTTTCTATAGCGCAAACATACTACGTCTCTCTTATTTATTTCACGAAATCGGAATATCATTGTATGGAGGGTATTCCCCATTCCACGCCTACCAACTGTCCCTCAAAACGTCACGGCTGTGATTTCCTGCCGCCTATCTCCCATTTCCTGTCGCCCTAGAAGCTTTCTCATCTCCCGCGATGCAATTCCATGTCCTGAAAAAACAATTTCCTCCGAATCCTCTCCGTTTTCCCCGAGACCTGCCTCGCGGCTACGCTGACCCCGACACTAAAGAAAAAACACATTCTGCGTTATATTTTTTTATTTTTACCGACAAGTGCATTCGAAGGCATGCATAATGAAAATTCATCCGTCGCGTGGAAAAAAAAAGAAAAATTTCGCCTTTCCGTTTGTTTCCGCCTGTAAAAGAAACTGTCACGTCAAAGTGGAGGTTGGGAGAAAATGGATGGAAGAGAACGCAATGGAGGAAAGCGAAATGCTATAGAATGCCATGTATAGGTTTTCGGAGATAGGATAAGGAAATTTTATTTTTAAATATTAAGCACTGCAGTTTCCTAATGCATTTCTCCGCTGTGTAAATCGAGCACCGTAGAGATGAATGGAAATGGGTATGAAATTAATTTGATTATAGGTGACACACTCGGGCATCTGTAAGACGTTTTTGGGAAAGTGATTATTTTTAGGTGATCCCGTTTATAAAGTAAGAAAATCAAATCCCACTCAAAATTTCCTTGCTATTTTTACGAATACTGAGGTAAAACACGAAGAATGAGGGAAAGGTTTGAAATCACCGGTAAAAACATACCAGCGAGAATTTACATACAGGTAAAAGAGTAGATATAATATGAAAATCTCCGAAAAAAATAGGGGCATATATTTTTTATTTTTTCGATATTTTATTGTGCCCTTCCTATAGTCGATCCCACTTCGGAAGTCTTATGGCCTCGAAAACTGGGCGTACACGAGTTAGCAGCAGCCAATAGGAGACTGTTTGTTTGGGAAGGTAGTGGGGAGGAAACCAGTCTCACTCCTGCTCTCGAAGAGATCGCATCGGACTGCGTTGCCGTTTCTACCGCCGTTTCCTTGCTGTGGATCAAAAAGAAGGATTGGAAGTATTTTATTTAGAAACTGCGTAGTATATCAGCTGAGCAAGAGCTGGCAGCGCGCACCGATATCTGCTCTCCCGCAAGAAAGTTGAGAGGGGCGATGGAAGGGGAAACGTTCGTGATTGGCTACTTGCTCTAAGTAGGCGAAGAGACTTCCGAAGTGGGATCGACTATAAAATCCAAGTACGGGCATCTTTAGGGAAGAGGTATTAACGGCCTCTTTTTATTTAAACATGTTCTTGCTTGCTATATCTTCAGTGGCTGTCATGCAAGGCGTTTATTAGTGTAAAAACTGAAACATAAAAAGTGTTCGGGAGGATCAGTTATCCGGAATTTAAAAAAACATTTAATTGTACAAGTAAATAAGCATCTTACAATTAGTCGCTTAATCTTCTGCAGTCAATTTATTTTCACATAACTAAACAAACATATATCAAACTGCTGGAATAATTTGAATTAACTATTATTTAATCTTGAGATTTACTTGACGTTTTTACTCGATTAGAAGTTTTTTTCAATCAATGGTTGGGAGCCCTCTTATATTCGCGAACAAAGAAATAAATCTGTAAAAAAATAGTGACGGTGAGTCTGAATAGGTTAAAATAAAAATTGCCTTTGCATTTCATATTTTGAAAGTAATTTTTAGATATAGGAATAGAAAATAACTCTAATAATCTCACTTAATTTGTTTGCTTCGGAACCTTTTCCCTCAAATTCTTCTCCTGTTAACTGTCTTATAGTTTGGCAAATACGGTTCTTACGCTATTCGAATATAGAGCCTCAGGATAGTGGGTTCTAATTAGCCTCTCATAAAGGAGCATTTAATATATATTATAATATCTCCTTTCGAAAAGCGAGACGTAACATATTAACTTTGAATTTCATGCGCTCAAACATATAACACGCTACCGATGCAAACGGAGCGAAAATCATGGAGCAATCAAGCCGTCTCGACTCGACGGAATGACGTACATCTCGAGTTTTAGGGGGAGAGAGAGAGCGTTAGAGAGAGAAGTTACGAACTTGTGACTTAGTGCCACTCGGTACTCGCGCGCCATCTGAGAGACACTTGTGTTCGTGATAAAAACAACCACTTTAGTCATCGCGCAACTGGGTAAATGACCTCCGTTTTAGTCCTCGAGAGTGGGAGAAGGAGAAGAGTGAGCCACAGCCAGTTATTCACCGAACAATGATGCTAATGCGGAATAGAGGCACGTTGCGGTCGCCTGGCGATTCGTCAGTGAGAGCTTCAATGCGTTTCCCACCATAGATAAATAGATCCATCACACATACTGTGTGTGTGTGTGTGGAAGGGGTGCATACACATATAAAAGTTGTGGGGCCAACTTGGAGGAGGGAGGCAGGATATAGGGTAGGTTAGAACTCTAGGGGAGACCTCCGTGCAGCAATGGATAGAAAATGGGTGGTGGTATATATTTACATATAATGTTTGAAGAAAGTAAAGTAAAGCAAAAAACATTAATCAAAATTGTTAGTTGAAACCATTTTTAGGGCTTTATGTATAAAATATGCAGAACCCTATGCAAGCTTTAGAAATTACGCCCCCTTCCTAATAAAGTATACAGTACACAATGTTATCTCTCTACTGTAGAAGTACAATGAAATAAAAAAAATTGTTTTGTGATATGGAAGGTTACTATTAAATGTTCAAATTGAAATTTTCTGCGCTCATAAACTGCGTCTCAATCACATAGCCCTTGTCCCGGCTATGCCAATATGATTCATTGAAGTAGTTTTGAAATTCGAAATGTTTCTGAAATTTCATCTCTCAAAACCATAAATCTTGGCTAGCAGGGCTCATAAAATACAACTAAAACCTACTTGCCACTCGACAAAATCCATTCGTTCATAATTCATTTCGATGTGGGTTTGGCTAAAAATCTAGTTGTCACTGTCCCTCTTTAACTTGCCCCTAGAAAGTTGGCGAGTGGAGCTTTTTTGGCTAGTTATTTATGTTCGCAGTAATCCGATAGCTGATCGGAGTGCAGTTACAAAACATTCGCACAAATACACTTAATGTTAAAGGAGGATTTAAAAGAAGCATAGGATGAGTGAAACGTAATACGGTCTTTAACTGCCTTATGATTTTTATTTGTTAATAATTGTGTAAATAAATTGACGAAAATATTTGTAACTTACGTTCGAAATGTGAATCCACTTTCAAAGAGGCCTTAATGATTAAATATAAATAGTAACGCTAGTTAATTGCCATGAAAATATTTTTCACCTGTTCAGATGTCTGCCATTTGGCACCTTTCTTTTGTACTCTAGAGGTCCTCTAACTTTGTAAAACAAGTTAGGAAAGTCTACAACGTATCACAAATGGGCGCGTTTCGTGCAGTGGAGTATTAGAAAGGAATGATATACCTATATGTAAGGATAATAGCGTTTTAAAGTTCATTTCTTCATCATAAATAATCCATTTCCTTCCTATTTTTAAATATTGCATGCACACGTAAGGAAATTAAAAGTTTGTTTGTGAGGTTGTTTATGTTAGCAACAGTGAAGAAGTAACCATGCAAGAAATTTTCTAAGTTCAACTCGAATTAAGACATTCTTGTTTGATTTTCTTGATAACGTCATCTCCTACGATAAAAATATATAGCGAAAGAAACACTCTACTTTAATAGTTCTACAAGTTTTATTCGAAAAATATTTTGATATGAGCAATACTTTACTAGATATGACGGAAAGTTCATTTTTGTCACCGGTAAAGTGGTACCCCTGATTGTCTTACGGTGTTAGTTTTTGCGATTTTCTTATCATCTTTGATTTTAAGCCCTTAATATCAAATTTCATGAAAATCCGTTCAGTAGAAACCGAGAACGAACATGCGGACGGGCGGACAGACAAACAGGCAGACGGACGGGGACAGGCCGACGACAGTAGGCGCTCACGCTGGAAGCAAAACGCACCTAAAAGATGAACAGAATAAGAAACCTTATAATGTCTTCTTCACAATGGTCCATATCCGAAGATTCTTCGTACATAGTTTCTTTCTAATTTTAATCTAAATAAAAAAGAATGAAACCCTGCACTTCAAAAAGTCCATTTTTAAGTGTTACCTTATGGAAAATGTAAATGTCTTCCTTGGAGTTGAACCCAGAACTTTTTCGAGATTTATTTTCGTCATCACCTTAAAATATGTGAATCGAGCATTCCTGCCAAATTTAGAGTTACTATCTCGATCCGTTCTCGATTTAATAGCAGTTTTATGTGACAAATAAATAAATAAATACCAAGGGAAGTTAAGTAAAAGTTTGTAAAAAGGAAGACTAGTGTGATTTTCATGAGCATATAATTGCTATATATCACCGGTATAGTTGGATTTATTTAATTCGGTGCGGGGATATAGTTGGCGAATCGTCTTTTACTTGCTATAATAAAACCCATTCGTCCATATTTAACGAAAGGCTTACACTCACTCAACCCGTTTATAATTACGTCATATCCAAATTGAAAATTCTGGATAGAAAATAGGCGCTCACGCTGGAGGCGAAACGCGCCTAAAAATTAAAATGTCATAATTAGTCATCGAAATTTTTACACGTTGTTTACTATCAAACGGCTGCAGAAAAGAAGTAAATATATTATGGGCATATTCTAGTTAACTGAATACTTACGCTCTTGTCCCATTCTACGCCTCTCCTCTTTCCAACTAGTCTCTACCCCTCCTATTTCCACCGAGAAACAGGACAAGAAAGAACACATGGGCCGCACGCATTCCGTCTGCTTCATCCTCGAAACCTTGAGAAGCATACCGTATGGACGCATATAGTGACTATATTTCGCCAGATGGTTTATCCTCTCTTCTTTCAGTTTACCCGGTTATTCTCTCCAGCGCATGCTCGCAATGAATGCGTTAAGATAAAAAGCTTTCCTCCTCTCTCGTCGCCTTCCTATTCTCTATTCTTCTCGCACTTCACCACTGGCGATGTAGCACTCCCAATTTCTACTTTCTCATACGAAGTATCGAGAAAGTATTTTTATCTCGAAAAAATTCGACCTCGAGATTTTTACGGAAATATACGTTTTAGGTGTCGCTGAATCCGAAAAAGTGGTTTTCGCAATGCCGTTTGTCTGTCTGTCTGTTACTGGCTCTGGAGCCTAGACGGTAGAGCGAAAATGAATGAAATCTCATACTTAGGTATTTTATCATACTGAGCAGAGTATACGTAGAAATGGTTGACATTGCTCTATAATTAAGAGTAGTTTATTCTACGCATTTTAAACAACAATCCGATTTTCTCAAAAACAGCTATAACGATTTTGATCAAATTTCATACATTCACTTGAGTTTACGTCTTCAATAATACTGTATAGTTCATATTTCTCAAAAATGAATATAAGGCTAGTTTATTCTGGGAAACTTCAACAATAATTCGATTTTCTCAAAAACGGCTCTAACTATTTTGATCAAATTTCGTACAGTTACTTGAGTTTACGTATTCAATAATAATGTATAGTTCATATTTCTCAACAAGTTAGGAAAGTGTACAACCTATCACAAATGGGCGCGTTTCGTGCAATGGAGTGTTAGAAAGAAATCATATACCTGTACGTAAGGGAAATGGCGTTTTAAAGTTCTTTCCTTCGCCATAAATAATCCATTTTCTTCCTATTTAAAAATAGTGCATGCACACGTAAGGAAATGAAACGTTTGTTTGTGAGGTTGTTTATGTTAGCAACAATGAAGAAGTAACCATGCAAGAAATTTTCGAAGTTCAACTCGAATTAAGACATTCTGGTTTGATTTTCTTGATAACGACAACTCCTACGATAAAAATAGGGAAAGAAATACTCTAATTTATTAGTTCTATGGCTTTTATTTGAAAAATATTTTGATATGAGCAATACTTACGAGATATGACGAAAATTTAATTTTTTTCACCAGTAAAGTGGTACCCCTGATTGGCGTACGTGATTCATTTTTTCGATTTTCCTATTGTATTTTATTGTAAGTCCTTGCTATCAAATTTCGTGAAAATCCGTTCAGTAGAAACCGAGAACGAACATGCGGACGGACGGACAGACGGACTGACCGACCGACGATACTAGGCTTTCACGCTGTAAGCGAAACGCGCCTAAAAAAGACGACGCTGTATTTCGTAATCATCTTCGATCCGCTAGTTTCCACTCAAAGTCTTTTTCATTTTAAGCTCTAGTTTTATTTCCGTCGATAAAGTTCCTATTTTCTATTTCTCTATTTTTTACTACTTAGGTATACTTTGGCCCAAGGTGACGCATTATAGTGATTAAAGAAATAATTCGAAAGCTACGTTTCGATCGCGGTAAAGTCGGGACTACACCCTCGGACGAAAGGATTATTAACCTTAAACCAATATTAGAGTTCAAGTGCATTGATGTGATTTATGGAGGTCAGAGGTCGTATTCTATTCTAGTGGGCGGTCCTTGTAGGAGGGAAGGTTCCAGAAAATCTTGATCTTGGACCACGTTCAAGTACTACATCGCTAATTATTCTTCCAAATGAAATATTTTTACAAAATTTACCGATAAAATTTCGTAAAATATTGTCCGTTTGATTTTACTTCATAATGGAATGTCTTACTTTGCATAGATTACATGGTTTCATCCAGTAATTTTCCCATGCATCGGTTATAATCTCTTTTCTCGTAAGGTTAATATAAGACTTATATTAAGAACAGAGACACATTTTTAATCTCCGTGACATCCTTTGTATTTGTTAATCCCTTCATGATTTAAGTAAAAATCTCATGTTTACCGTATCCTCTTTATCCTCCACTTTAATTGCTGTGTCATTTCTAATGAGTAGGTCAAAAGCGTTTTCTAGGACGATTATCATTCGAGCAGATAGGAAAATAAAGCTTATCCATTGGCCAATCACACGTAATGAAAGAATCTGTTATCATGATTTATTTATACATATATTCATTATTACTATTCATATAAGTACTCGTATATTTTATTCGGAGAAAAATAGCGTCATGGCTTGTCTTGATTTTATGACGACATCAATTAAGAAAATGCTTAGAATTTGTGTCAGTAAATCATGTTAGTGATATAGGTAAACGTCATGGGTCGTATTAAGAATAACGCTTGTGTGATGAATCATTCAGACAAATACCTAGCGAAGATGTAGCATAACAGAAAGATTCAAGTTTACCTTGCCCTCTTGAGCATTACCGCAATGAAGACGGAGTATTCAAGGTTTAACGTCTATACCGCAGTGCGTCGTTGGCACATATGTACAACAGGATAGTATATTTTCAAAGTTATGGCTGGTATGTACTTGAAAAAAATCCTTTATTCCTTATTATGCATTAAAAGCTCTTTGTCATAATGTTACTTTAATTACATTTTACCCCGCGACGTGACATTTTTCTTAAGATAAGGAACGGAAGATATACGATTAAATGAATAACTCATTACCCTAGCCTAGGAACCGTATTTCAAGAGAGCAATTCACGAAACTGGAGCAATTTATAATTAAGTTTTGGCCGCTAAACGGAAATTCATTGCCGTGAATGGATGAATTAAAGCCCGCGTTTAGGTGGTTCGCACCGCAGATATCTGCCATTACTCACTCTATACTTCAACAGGTGGGGAACCGGTACACATCACGACTTACTCAATTAGATTTCAGAACTACACATTGCAGACATGGCGTGGGTGAGGCGAATTCCGAAGCGACGTGTGCAAGTCACTAAACACGTTATTGAACGCGAAGCTGGTAAACTGAATATGCTCCCGCAAACACTAGATTCCAGCATCCGTTAATCTCGCAATTTATTTTACTATGGTACTCTCAGGTTCGGTGAACTGTTTAGAAATTGTTCATAAAATTAACCATTTTAAAAGGTTAAGGAATATGAGGTGTTCCCCGTTCAGATATATTTTAGAGACTATATTATAACAACGTTTTTATGCTATAATGAAAGAATTCTTCAGTCCATATACTTTTATTGCATTTCTTATAACAATTTCTTGTAATTTATTGACGTTTGACTGCTAGAGTCTTCGTTGCGCTTCGAATAAGGATTTCAATAATAAGTTACATCTTCTGATTTCATAATTTACTGAGATGCAATTTTTCAGATAAAATTCTCACGAAAATATCGTGTAATGCAATTTAAATGAACGGATATCACATTTCTCTTTATGGCATTGGTCTTTTTTTTATAATCACCACTGATTGTGCCACTTTTGTGTCCTAAATGCGTAAAGAGGAAAACGATAACTGGACAAAATACAATATCTCAAGAGATGCAAGTTTGATCAAGTTTGCCTTCCGTTAAAAAAATATCAAACTTAATTTTTATTATTAATAATTCCTCATCTTACTTTATCCGTTGAAATTATTGTCTACCTTCTTCGCGTCATATATTTTAAAAAATTTTAACTTATTTTTGTAAACGCCCAATGCATACATAATACACGTATTAATATATAGGTATATATATAAAATTTAATCCAGTTTTAACAGTCGGATAGGATAGTGGAAAGATCTATAAAGGGTTTTTAAAATATTTCAGCTACTTTTCGAGAGAGACGTCAAGGGGCAAGAGATATGTGGGTCATCACTTTGGGAGCCTCTTCATCCAGCTAGGGTTTCAGAGATGTGCCGAGAAGGACCGGCCATCAGTCTCGTGAATACCCCTTTCTTGCCCCATAAAAGCGCACAGGCTTGACTCCTATCGTATCTCTCTCTTTCCCTCGACATCGTCGGCCGCAAAATGCCCTTTATTAATAGGTGGAATCTATCTGGAGCTTATCTACACGAGGACACCGGAACACATACATACGGCCGCGGGGAGGGTAACTGGAGCGTCCGTTATCCACCTCCAAACTTGGTTCTCCTGGAGTGAAAATCGAGTGTCCAAGAGAGCTAACTGGCATGTGAGGAATCTTTCTAACTTTTCACAAAGTCGGCCGTGTATGTGCAGCGAACTGTTGCTTCTATTTATCACATTTTCCTCTAATTTTGAAACAATATACGAAGTTTTATTATTATTTGTTGCGTGAAAAATATTTTGCATTACAAAGATTTTGGAGTCTGTTAGTATTCATAGTTTGCATTTCCTACCGATGTTAGAGGCATTAGAAGGGACAAAATATTTCTTTTGTATCAACATTTCAACACTAGTCACTGCGTTACACCGAGTACAGTATTTGTCTTGATTGATGTCGGTTTATAGTCTCAATCCTGCTTTCAAATTAATTCACATGCCAGTTATTCAGATGGCTCATATTTGAAAGTGAATACTTAATCGCCACAGGACTGCTGAGCATATAAACCCTATCAAACACCACTTATTAATGAAATAATTAATTAATTTGTTTGTTTATATATTTATATATTTAGGTATATATTTAGGTATACATAAGTTCTTAAACAACACTCATGCATGAACACACGACCTTAATATTAAGAAAGTGGCACGAAAACCACTCCTTCCTCAAGGTCGGTAAATCTTCATCGGCCAGGAATAGAAACGCGACCGCCTACGTGGCAGATGAACGCTTATATCACTGAACTACCTACGCTACAAATCATAAAGACGTATTTTAAATAAGATAAAACAAAAAATTCACAGTAATTAGGATGACGATATTTCTCGGAAATTTTCTACCTTAAAGTAATCTATAAAGTATAATAAAAAATCTTTTTTATAGAGTTACACAACTGAAGGCTTTAGTTCAGCAATCGCAACGCAAGTTACGGAAGTTTAGATACACTGACTTTGACAAAAGACATAGACAAAGCAACTTCGTATTTGTAATAAATAAATATATATATATATATAGAAAATTCCCTTTAGGTGCGGTCGCAGTGTGATGTTGCAACCAATCATACCATTTTTTAAACAATTTGGGGAATTAGTAATGACAGAGAAAGAATTGTAATCGCGAAAAAATTTGCCCTCGAGATTTCGACGGATTTAACGTTTTAGGTGGCCCTGAGTCCGAAAAAGTGATTTTTTGGAATGCCGTCTGTCTGTCGTATGTCGACTGTCATCTGTTCGGTGAACTAGAGCCTAACGTGTTGACCTATTTCAATGATATTCGGTATTCAGAATCGGATACGTGTAAATATAAACTATGTAGAAAAAAATTGC
Source organism: Uropetala carovei (assembly GCA_036926305.1). Lineage (NCBI taxonomy): Eukaryota > Metazoa > Arthropoda > Insecta > Odonata > Petaluridae > Uropetala > Uropetala carovei. The sequence continues at coordinate 12,180,010 of JAXCHB010000068.1, read as the reverse complement.
AGGTAGTTAATTTTTAGCAAGTTTTATTATTTAGTAAACGGCTTTAACAATTTTGATTAAACTACGCCTGGTTATTGTATTTAATACAATAAACAATAAAATACCAAATCTCCCAGAAATTGACGATTTTGCGTACAGAAATACATAAACAATACTTTTGCGACGACCAGCCGCCTGGTAAATATCGACTTACTCATAATTTACGCGATCAATCCTAAAGAAATTTAAGATATTTATCGGCAATAAACTAAGAAAAATAATATATAAGAATTATTCCCCACAGAAAAACAATATGGCGTCCAATCGCATTGTAACATTTCGCCGGGTAATATCTCAAAATGGCTCTAACGATTTTGATATAGTTTGACACAATTATTGTTTTAAATGTGATAAAACATAAGGCATATTCCATATTCCCGCAAGGCGAGGATAGGACCTCAAGCGGCATTACAAAAATTATAATTTTACTGACCCTCAAGCACGCCGCTCGTCGTGTCGATTTACTGGTAAATGATTCAATCGATCCAAATTAAATTCAAAATATTTATGAAAAAAACACCTGGTGTATAATAATTTATAATAAATATTTCCCAAAATGAAACAATATGGCGTCAATCCGCATTGTAATAATAAATCTACGCCGGGTATCAAAAATTTCAAAAACGTTTTGATTGAACTTGAATCAATTATAGTCCTTGGTGTTATAAACAACACTGCATATTCCATATTCCGGGAATAAAGATGATGTGGCCATAAGCGGAATTATAAAGTTCATAATTTTTTGTGGGCCTTCCTTCCTTCCTTCGCTCCGACGTCCTGCGACGTTCCTACTTTTAAGCAAGTGTACCTTAGCTTCCGTACGTTACACTACGCATATGTGTATGAGAAAGTTTGTGCAATGTATATTTTACCGATTTTTTTATAAGCGCTGGTTTTAATTGTCGTCGTCATCACGGATGGACAGACATTTTTAACGGCGGAGCTCATGCGGCACGGGGCCTCTTTGAGCGCGGGGCCTTAAGCGCGCGCTTAGTGCTATTATGGGATAATCCACCACTGGCCAAAGGATTACTGGACGGACATTGTCGCGTGACGTAAAAGGACTAATGATGGCATGAGGTTATCTGGGGTAAAACTCGATATATTATAATGTCACTGGATGCTATGTAGTTAATATTTTTAAAAAATATGGATTATGTATATTATTTGTGGCACTGATATCTATATTCAAATGAATTTTAGTCAAAATCTTTATAGCCGTTTTTTTTTATTAAATCGGCATTTTGTGAAAATCGACTTGAATAAACTATCCTTCATTTATTCGCTGTATCGTCCATCTCTTCAGAGGGTGTATTCTGGACGTATAAACTCTAGATATCTTTCGATTTAGTTTAATCGCTTAGACCCTAGAACCGCGTACAGAGAGGCAGACTCGGGAACACCAAAAACGCGTATTCGATAAAAAACGTCGAATTTTTTTTACGGTTACAATATTTTCCCCGTATGCTACGTTTAATGAGAAAGTAAAAATAATGGCGTGGAATGAAATTAGACGCCCATTTCCTTAATCCCTGCCAATTACTGAGCTAGGGTACGTGGTCTGAGGAAACGGAAGCCAGAGAGAAAGAGAGATAGAGACGTGAAATAATAAACCCGGCTACTTAATGAGGGCGAGCTTTTGTGTGTTGCTGGGGGAAGAGAGAATGTAGCCGCGAGGAATTAGACTCCATCTTTATCAACCTCTCGACCGAAACTGCGCTCCGCGTCGAGTCTTGAAGGAGATCTTAAGAAGAAAAAAAAGACCTTCAGGGGTGCATTTATAGCGCTCAAAGACGTTTTACGTGCACGGGTGATGAAAGGTTCATTTTCACCTTCCGCCGATGACTTTTGGATGGTTATAAACCCAGTTGTGTCCGTATCGGTTTCCCCTTTAACGAAAGGCCTCCTCTCTCGGGTTATCTCGCATCGTCTTCGTAAACGAGGTGCCTCGATAAACACGAGCTGTGAGGTCGTCCTGCATATTTTAACGCTTTGAGCTCTAGGTGGTTGGTGTTAAGATTTTCGTTGATAAAGTGTCGAGGAGGGAAACTTGTTCTGATAATATTTATCACTTTGGCTTTGGGAGGTGAAAATTTTAATGGGTGAGGCATTTTTTAAAAGAAGTTAGCTTGGATGGAAATCCAATGTGTTTGTTAATTAAATTCACATTTTGGTAAACAACTGAAAGTAAAAATCGCTATAGATGATATAATTCCATCTCTATAATAAATATTCTTAACGCCGTTATTGTTTGTATCATAAATACCCCAATTATTATAAGTTATCTCACTTCCTTATGATTAGGTAAGGGTATTTTCCTCTATGTCTGAATGAGGACGTTCAGTGCTGAAAGTTTACTACACTTCCTCGCCGTAAATACCGCGATTCAAGCGGAAGCTTGATAGCTTAGTTTGTTAAAGAATCAACCCGGCAAGTAAGACAGTCGGGTTCAAAATTACTCTTCTTCTCAAAGTTCACTTCAATTATCATTTCAGAGTTGCATTGAACTCTCTGTCTTCCTATATGATTGATTCACAAAAGATATTCAACTTCATTGCACTTGTCGTAAAAGTATTAGGAAAACAAAAGGTACATTTCACTTATGAAGTACCCGTACTTAGAAATGCTTCTCTCAGAAAATGAACTAACAGTGCAGAAGAAATAAGCGACTAGGATTCCCAATCACATCTTTTCTCGATAATCAATTGCTTCGGGTGAAACTATCTAGTATTCAGAATCCTTGAATTTATATATTATTTTGAGGATATCATTAGTAGTCCTCCATTTCTTTTGGCAATAGAATAACGCAGATGATTACTTGACAATCACCTCAAACTTGACTATAATTTTCGCATCTCCCTAATAAAGTAGCGCTATTTTGTGATTATCTGCTAAAGATAATATCTGAACGATTTTCGCCCTTCCCTATTTTTTTTCGATAAGTTATACGGAGGCGACGAATTAAGCCACGACGTAGTTTTAAAAAAAAGAGAAACGGGCTACTTCCAACGTTTCATTCAAGCCAAGTTGACGGCATGAAAATGCTTTAACATATTGGAGCGAAAAGATTTAACGAGAAAATTTTGTCACGAGGCGTCATAAGCCGGAGATGACAAGAAAGAACGCAGCGGAATGAGAAGAGAGAAAGAGAGAGAGAGAATAGATGGAAGAGAAAAGGATTTTAAGAAGGGACTTATGGAAGAGAGATTTTTAGAGAGAGGTTGGTGGTGGGGGGCGTTCTGAAGAAAAGGAGAAGGCCCGTGAGGCGACAGAATAAGAGGGATGGGATAATGGGAGGGAGCAAGGGGGGAGGGAAGAAATATGCGTCAAAGGAACAATACTCCATCCCTTAAAGGGGTTGGCTGAGGAAGAGGGGAGGGGAAGGAAGGGGGTATGTGGGTGAGGATATTAATGTGGAACAAAGCGAAGATTTTCAGAAGAGAAGAGAGGAAAAAGGCTCTTTGAGAGAGAGAGAGAGAGGGGAGGGAGAGTGAGAGGGAAGGAGGCGAAATAGGGAATTAAGGGGCGGAGATAAGGAAAAAAATATACGGACAGAGACGGAAGGAGATTAAAATGGCTAAAAAAAGATCTCTAAGGAAAAATAAACATCGAGATTCCAAAAAATTATCTTCGTTTCCATGATACGTAGGAGCGTAACTAGGGAACTGGATTGGAGACCTAAGTTCTCTCTCGCCTTAAAGAGGAGAAGTTCTTCGCTAGATGAGTCTTGTTCCCTGAAAATGTTTTAAAACGTAACTCGTTGCTAAACAATTATTGGATTCCAATTAGTGGTGTTCAACTCAAATTAAAATGTCCTCTTTATAATCTTAGCCTGTACGGTTTTTTTCTGAGATTTTAGCGTTCTCCTTTTTCTCCTGTAATTTCTTTTTGCATATGTAGGGTAAGGATGCTTAAATCGTACCACTTTCTACATTTTATTTATTTTTTTCGATATTTTTTATTATTCTAGATCAATATTGTTTTACATGAAAACGTTATCATTTTATTGATGTATTACGGTTGTAAGTAGGTAAAATATTTTTAATTGGAAGGTAGGAAAGACATTTTTCGCAACGTTTTCAAGTGGTACGATATAGGAAACTGGTATCCTAAATCGTACCACCGGTGACCTAAATCGTACCACTTCAAAATTTGCATAAAAGATAGCCCACAGATAAACTTTTTGCGTCCCTTCTTGATCCCTGCACACATTTCATGAACCCAGGTGCCACATTGCAAACATCGAACCATGTCTTCTATACAATATTCTTCTCATACAAAGCTGTACCAACTTTCCACGGGGGCTTCTTTAGTTAGATCATCAGTTTGTCTTGAAGTAGAATGAAATGATTCATCTTCCAAGCTTTTCTGCGGAGGTTTAGCCTTTTCACTAGTACTAGATGCTGAAGCACTTCCTTTCCTTTTTTGATTCTTTCGTAGACCTGAAGTTTTCTCATTAGAAGCCGTCTAATCATTTTTGTATGGGCTACTGGTCAGTAAAATAGCTCGCTGCATCCCTCGTTTAGCCCGTTGGAGTATTTTTTTAAGGTTCTGGGATTGGCGATATAACACCAATTGGCACGTTTAGTTGAGCGTCTTTTCCTGGTTGTGATCGTGTCTTCTGAACCGTGTCTTCTGAATGGTTAACAGGGCTAGTAGGCATAATTTCTGCTGCACAGCTTTCTGTTGGATTTTGTTCTCGTTCAGGTTCAGATGAAGCATGATTATCAGCAGATGCAAATTCTAACTCGTTGAATGAATTACGATCAACTGGCCATATTCCAGATGCGCGAAATCCATTAATGGCATTTTGGATAGTAGCTGCCTTTCCATATGCCTCTGTTAGAAACTACGATACTTGATACTGTGTAACGCACAATCCAGGGTGTTTTCGCAGCCACTTTTGTACAGCTTGAGAGTAAAATGTCTCCAGTGGCTTGAAAAAGGCCACATCAAAAGGCTGAAGCCGAT
>JAXCHB010000068.1:11957500-12170000 GCA_036926305.1 Uropetala carovei | reverse complement strand
CACTAATCTTATCTAACAGGACAGAGATTGCAGCCACTGAGCTATTTATATTGGAGCTAAAAGTATTGATCGCTCCTGAAATGCACCTCTGCATTATTTAAATATCAATTAACCTAAGGTAAAAAAATCCAGTCCTAGGAAATAATACATTAATTTAACCGAAAAAAATGTATTAAAACCTCGACCATATCGTTGTTTTTCGACAATTTCTTTTCCTTTTATATTTCATTATAGCCGTTCTCGAGTCTAATGAACAATCATCCTGGGGGTGTTTGTCCTCCTTTTATTTTGTTTTCCTTCCGTCCTACCAAAACAAGAGAGAGAGAGAGAGAAAAAAAACGCACCGACGAGATCGTAAAAAGGACGGAGTAAATGGTATCGACGCTCTGAAATGCCATTATTCCGAGGTTCTGGCAAACGAACGATAGAGCGGGAAGGATTTTTTTCCAACGGTACACATACAGACTAACATGCGCGCGGGGAAAATAAAAGCAAACAAGGTCCGTCCTCGTTTTTCCGTGGAGCGGTTAAAAGCTGTGAAATGACGAGAATAACATCGCATCCCCTGAAAAACCGCAGGGATTCGAAAAGACTCCGTGCTAAGTGTGAGGACGCGATTGGAAGATTTTGTTTGTTTTGTTTTTTTTTTCCGAGCGGGTTTTTGCGTGAAAAACAAAAGCAGTCGGTTGGCGAGAATGAAAGGAAGGGATGAAAAGAGGCGAAAATAAGAGATGCTTCGGAAATACGCATGTTAGTGGAACAATGCGAAAAATACTTTTCGGGCCATCAAAATATTTTCCATGCGCTAATAATGTTTATTTTCTTTCGTAATACTTTTTGTTCCTTTAGGCAGATTATTGGGTAACAGATTTTTTTAAATATGCACTCTTGCCTACACGATTTTACTAAAGTCGAAGGACTCTAGCGAATAAAATCCACCGTTTAATTTAGCATTTGTACGTATATTGATTACTGAAAGAATCAAATCGTTTCGATTTTAGCCTATGTTCTGCCTAGTACGGTACCTATAGAGAAGGAGCACTTTAAGTTTTGTACAGGGCGGAACAAAGAAATGTACACGATTTCAGAATGAAAATACAGGATAACCATAAAATATAGGACAATTATAAAGTGAATTAATCAAGAAAATGTCAAAAATATTTGTACTACATGACATATTTTGTTAAAAGTTCATAATGTGTCAGATAAGTTCACAACAACAGCTATAGCCAAAATTAGCCGTGAAATCCTACATCCTGTAATCAACAATTGTACGGCAACCACTCGGTTGTGTGCTCAGAATGATGGAAGACATTTTTTAAAAAAATTATCAATAAAAATAAATTTGAAAAGAAATTGTTTCTGGTTCATACTCGTACCACAGTTCATTGATTTATTTTGAAATTGGGTGCTTTTTTTTGGCACACCCTGTACTAAAAATATAGGAGTAATCGTAATTTTTCTGCTGCAGTCGCAAAGGATCAACAGCCTTACGGGATGTTACAAGTGCGAAAAGTCAAGAATCCTGCAAAACTCTCGATATTAAAATTTAACCTCTTTGATTTTTTCTTAAATATTTTTACAATATTTTGTTACGTGCTAGCATTTTTAATACTGTCCATATAAAACGCACCAAGTAAAAGTCTGAAAATATGAGGCAACATAATTGTCCGCTGCGCAAAATACATACTAGCCACCTTTAAGAATATCATAGAGGACGCCGCCAATTTATGCTGTTGGACATAAATTTGATAATAATAAAGATGAAGAAGTCGGATTCAGTGTAATAGTGGACTAGTCATTAATGATAGACATTGAAATACAAAGAGGTAGAGGGACAGATTAGATCCATAAGAAGCGTCACAAAGAGAGAGGATGAGAATACGAAAGTAAGATAATAGCGAAAGAAGGTAGATAAATGGCTGGAAGAGAAATATGAGCAATTTTAAAGAAATAGAATAAGAGGATGAGGAAAGGTGAGAGGAAAGGGCGGAATGACGGAGAAAAAAGGGCGGAGATCCACTAATGGGAGAACTATTTAAACTAAAAGAGGAGAAAACAAAATGGTTCTTAATTATTTACTCGCACTTCAGCGACAACCATCAGTTAAAAAAAATAGGAACGGGAAACATTGCTATTATAAATAGCTGAGTAAACAGGAAAAACACTTCACTAGTGACGATCCTAAGAGGTACTGCTTGTTGTCAGAAAACAAAGAAGCCAGTTTACAGACAGAGCGCGTTCTTGCAAATAAAAGTAAACGTTACACAAGCTATCAAAAATTCTACCGTGATACTCTTTTTGTGAGGTGAAAAGAATGTAGCTAAATGAAAATTTGTAATTGTAATTTCGGAGTGCCGTTTATTGGAATTTCTATATGTACTTTCAATTCCTTAGATAATTATCGAGTTCGTGTTATGGATGTGCTTATATAACCTTGTAATGGATACCGTACTATACAAGTACTTAATTTTTCAATTTTGTGACACTTGAACGGTTATTATGAATAACAAGTGATGAGCATTAACTACTAATATTATTAGTCTCAGCGCAGATGTTTATGATAGATAAATATATATGGAAATTTAAGCGCCAACAGCACGTGTAACGCAAATTCATAACTACTATAACCTCTGAAACAATCTTCTACAAGTAATGAGGTTGTTAGTGCTACTATATTAGGCCATAAATAAAGGACTCAACCATTATAAACATTTAATTCGATTGATTCCTTTTTTTATTTTTGACTTGGAAACCAATTTCACTCTCCAACGAAGTCTAAAAATTTAATTTCTCCACAAAATCTGCTTAAGACTACGATTCAACATCTGAAAGGGTGATTCGGAGATTATACGAGAAATGACGGTTTGGGTTACGTATATGAAAGGTTGAATATGTAGTAGTTCTTCCCGACTTGTTTTCACGCACCATCAGAGTAGCAAGTTCTTTGAAAAAATATTTTGAGCTGTTAATGTATAATATAAAAAGATATATAGAATATAGTCACACTGCATGCTTTAATCTCAATAAATTCATATTTCAATCAAGGAAAACATCCCGTACCTTTTTTTTTAGACGTTCAACTCATTCATTTACTCTCTTGCTCTCCAACCCAGTACACCAAAGACTGTACGTTAAGCGATCCTTATCCTTTTACAAATCTAATTAGTAGCCGTTTGATTTGGCAAAAGCTCAATGACTCCCTCAGCTAAGACCAAAACAAACATCTATTCTGAGATAAGACAAGAGGGTAAAAATGTTCCTAGAGGTCAGGAGTCCTTATCGCTACCGCTGCAGACCTTAGTACTCTGCAGCTTAATCTCCTGAGCAACGAGGAAAGCCTCTGTAAATCACATCCGTTAACCGGGTTAAGCGGGATTATTAGAAACAAGTAATGATTACAAAAATATTTTTTATAAATGACTTTTATATTAGATCTAGATCCGGTAGCTCAACCCTATCACATTCAAAAATCCTATTCAAAAACTTGCAAGCAAGATTTCTGATTTGATAAAATAAAAAGTAATGTTTCCATTCATTCTGTTAAAAGGTGAGCTGGCGTATGGGATAAAATAGTGGACTCAAGAACAAAGGTTTGTAGAATCAAATAACAAAGGCGGCATAAGTTTTCCCGAATTTAATTATGATCGATTTTTTATACTAAATCCTAGGAAGGATGGGAACTTACGTGTACATGTACATCGTCGCAGATATTCTGTCCGTATACAGACCTGTAATTATTCTTGGCTAATCTTGGTTTTCCACATACTCGTTTCCGTAATCTTCCTCATGCCTTGATGCTTGTATATCTGCGTATGTCTATATATAGTAGGCAAACTAATATAAAAATTATTAAAAATACATCATCGTCGACGTCAGTATTTAAATTAATTATTATTTGAATCACCTGAAATTTTTGCTAGAGCTAGCAATAATGCGGGGCACCAACTAGTCAATTTGCATTATGCGGCTAGACAAACATCTCGTCCGTCTTCTCGGAAAAGTATTTTACGGGCAAGTATTTTACTTTTGATTGACACAGAATTGTGAAAAAAGTTGTGGGTCCTTCCGTTAAACTTGCACAAAATCAATCAATTCCGAAAACTCCTTTGTTAGCTTACGTTCTAAGGTCATCAGTTGAGATTAAATTTTCTCTCGTTCCCTTGCCAACATAACGTGGACCTTAACTTACCCTCTCTCTATCTCTATAGCAACGTACGATATTCCACCAAAATATTTTCTCTCTCTCTCTCTCTCCACCATTATATGCGTCATTTTCCCGGAATTTTCCCGGATGCGTCCTCGCAACGTTCATTAAAGGGAAACGTAATGGCGGCAAACAAACTTTTTTTTAATGGTGGGCGGATTAACGGGAAGGGACAAACAAGCATTTTCGCCAGTTTTGTTACCGCCCTATCTCCCTGCAGCCCCACTCTCCCACTCCCCCTCACACCTGTCTTTCTCCCTCCCTCTCTCCCTCTCTCTCCCTCTCCCTCTCTCTCTCTCTCCCCCTCTCCCTCTCTTCCCCTCTCCCTCTCTCTCTCCCTGTTGATACGATAAGGTAATCATTCCGTGTTTGCGTGAGACGGGGTATAAAATTTAAAAAAAGAAATGCTAACATGGTTAGGAAATGGAAGAGATACAAACATGCTGACCAGATAGTGGGAGGGAAGGAAGGGAAAGATGGAAGTGACTCCCGTGTACTTTGAAAAGAGGTAGGAGGGAGAGCGAAAAAAAATAAACAAAAAAGATTTGGGAAAGAGATTTAAGGACCCAAGAGTGATAATGATTACGATTCGGGCTTTATTAGCGATGTTTTCTACTTCTCCCTAGGGTGGGGTCAAATAAAAGCGAAGTTAAAACTTAAACGCTTCTTAATGCGAACAAGCATTACCGTTTAAAACTTGTGGGGGAATTTTAAACCAATACGTGGCACGGTAATTAGGCGAGCGATTTGAAAAAAAAAATTATGCAACCGCCAAAATGGGAGAAAATGTTTTAAAACGCACGATCTAATTAAATGTATCCATGTTGAGTATTGCTTGTAAAGTTGCTGATAATACGAAATATTTTTCGTGCTTGCCGTGAACCTTCTGTGCTTTTCCTGTTGAAATTATGTTGCAACATTTCACAGACCCGTAAATAAATCGGCGTACGGGTTTTGAATGTTTTTGCCAAACTTTTCATGTGAATAGGTACATTTCTGCACCTACAATATTTCAGAAAACGGAACATATTTAATCACCTCACTATTTATATTGAAAATCAATCCCATCTTGCTATTCCCTGCGCAGTGTTTTATGGATTAATGCGAATAAATCAAAAACGTTGGAAACGAATACTTTTGCGAAATACTCAGCACGTCACCTTGCCGGTTTAAAACGGGTGATCATTTCCGATTAAAGGCATGGATTCAATTCTAGAAGGATTTACTCCCTCTATTTTAATATAGTGGAAAAGGATGCAGCTCTAACAAGTTTGTGTAGTTCTGAAAGTCCAATGTTCAGTTGTAAAATTAGTTTTGTGCAGTTGTTAATTTGAACATTATTACTTATACTACAATTGGCAGCTACAAAAATACAGTCTACTTTTAACTAACTTTTTATTGCATTTGACTGCTTTGTCTCCATCATTTTTCATGTAAAGTGTAAACCTAAAAATATTAAATGAAATTTGACAATTTTAGAAGAAAACAAAAACTTTTGAAAATTATTGCGTGTGTGTCTAAAATGTATTCAAAGAAGCCACACCCACTTTTCAAAAATGTTCTCCTGAGGTGCATTTTTTAAGCCGCCTCGCTTCGGTCACCAAGAATTAGCCCTAACAAATTATTTTTGTGCAGCTCTAAAATTTCCTTAAAATAGGCCCTGAAACATAGTGCGAATTAGGAACTTGAACCAAAGAACCCTTAGAAGAATATAAAATCAAATATGCGTGGAATCGGTCCGAAAATTCGTTCGAACAGGAGAATTTGAGAAGGGAGGGAGAATGGTAGGGATATTAGAGAGAGAGATGTAGGGAGGGATAGAGTTAGAGAGGGGAGAGAGGGAAAGGGAAATTTTACACTAAAACATTTATTACTTTATTTTTCATTCAATTGAAATTTTATGCTACATAGAACTTTTTTATTTTTATAAAAAAACGTAAAAAATATAGATAAATAAATAGAATTTGACGCTCTGTCATTATTGACAGACATTAAAACTAGGTAATCAAATAAATTTAATTGAATAAGTGAATTATTTAGTATTTAATGTAATAACGCATAAGGTAAGCAAAATTGAATCATATAAAACAATAATTTAAAAGTCTATCCTATATGATATTGATGAAACATTACAGTTGATTTTTACCTTTCAGTTGTCAAAATATTGTATTTTTTCGTCTACAAAATTAAATATATCAGGAGGTCTCACTTGAACTTTAATACACGCTGCTCGTATATCCACCTACGGGCATTTAACATTATTTAAATCCTTCAAAACTGGAATTCTGTGAGACTCAATTTTGAGATGATTACCGTTTGGCATTCTCCCGGTTCATTAGTATTTTTGTCGATTTTGTTAGCTTCTAGATGATATGTTTTCGGTTGTAATTAAATTTTGTTTTAATATTCTTATAGGATTCGGTTCATGTGTTAAACCATTCAGAATTATAAGAAGTTACGAAGAAGAAGATGACGAGACGGATGAAGTGTTTTGTTAGTTGGACGATTTAAAGTAGCAGTCGGCAGCCTACGGTCCGCGGGACCGCATGCGGCCCGCAAAACTATGATGAAAAAGCGATTCGTAAACGTAAACTCGCAAATTAAATTTCAAAACAAGAGCTGTAACAGTAAAAAGCTATAATATAGAAAAGGCAACACAATAAACCTTATTTTTAATTGGTTTATGCTTAAACAATATCTCAAAATCTCTAGGTAACTTCCCATGTAAATCCTAATTCGGCTTGTACAAGAATATTCACCCAGCAATGCGACCCTCCGCGTAGAGAAGGCTGCCGTACCATTATTCAAAGGATTCCAACGAGATTTTCAATTCCGAAAATCTCAGCTGTAGTTTTCATCTGAAAAAAAAAGAAAACGGCGCTTGAGGAAAATTATATCATATGCAGTCTCATTACGTAGCTTCTTAGCATTTCTACAAATGGATGAACGGATATAAACTCTAATTTAGTCATCTTCCTCCGTCATTTCTCTCACAAATCGAGGAAACGTTCCAAATTGAACAGAAATTCACTCCCAGAAGGCACGGAAATGGCGTATTTTTTCGATAAAGAGAGGAGACAAGCCGAAGTGGGTGGCGAATGGGAAGATAAAGAGAATGACGGACGGGAAGGCGAAGGTTGTCGTTCGAAATTTGTGTTTCGATTGTGATCGTGAATGAAGCCGAGCAATATATGAGTTTCGTATTCGGCCAAGGACGAATTCTGAACGTTTTTTCGACGTCCACGGTAAAAATCCCATTACCTCTGGTCAAGCTACGGGATAAAGAAAACGGTTTATTGGATTGTCTCGAATGGGCTCTCGGTTAGGAGTTAAAGCATCTCTAGTTTCTGGATATAGCTTTTTGAATCTAAAAAAAAAAAGGAAATTTCCGTTGGGCAAAAAAAAAAACAATAAGTGAACTTTTCGTGAAATTTCGTTACCTCCGGAAAATCGACAATTTTTCCAAAGTAGGCGTCTCAAATTGTTCGATTGTGTGCATAATTGGATTTTTTTCAATCGTATTTGAAATAAGGCCTGTGATATATAATAATTAGTAAACTTCAGCTCATTTCACGAACATGATATATAACAAGTGACAATATCAAGAGGAATTTTAATTAATAACTTTGGTAAATGCAGTGCCTATAATATTAGTTGTTTGTTTTGTATTATTATTTGTAGTAACGGGTACTTTTATTGTATGTCAGAAAATCGAGCATCTCCAAGGAGAGGCGTTTCTGCATCTGCGCAGTTTGGATCATACATCCGACAAGAATGCGAGGAGCTGGTGAGTACAGTAAAACATTTATAAAAAGGAATTCAATTTGCGTTAACTGAAATCATTCTAAATTCCTGCTAATCAGAAGGCATATAATCTCTTTCCGCTATGCGTAAATTACCCCTTACCAACCGCCCATAAAATTTCATCTGGCAGTTAAATTCGGCTGCAAATTCTCCACGGAAATGTTCTATCTGATATATAGGGGTATTCAGACTCTTTTCGATTTCATATTCCTAAATCACACCTCAATTTTATCTCAGTATTCTTAAATGTTAGAATATTTCATCATATTTATGGCTCTTATCATCTTAATCCGTTTCTCAAATCTCATGAACTTAAATTTTTATTTCCTGGTATAAAAGAAACTCTTGTGTGGAACCATAAAAATATCTTATTTAGAAAGATAAGTGCAAAATGGAGAGTTAGTTTGGAGGATAAGGAGTTAACATTTGTGTAAAGAATAGAAGAATAGAAATATTAAAAAATGGAAATTTTTAACCTACGTCCGAATTATAGCGAACGTGTTCCGCGTAATTATGTAGGTAGAACACATTCGCAACTATAATAAAAACTATCAATTACTATGTATTCTTGAATTTTAATGTATTATAATTTAATCGTCGTCCAGAATTGAAACTTCGAAATATCGTCTTTTCAGAAAATATTAGCGTAACATAAATTATATTAGAAAATCATAGTGGGTGTATGTTTATAGTAAGACGGGATTCATTAGCGAGATATAACGCAGTACATAATATTTCGATAATTTAGCCTTATTTAACTATCAACCAAGACATCGTTCTTTCTGCGGGGCATTAATTAGCATTTATTTTTAAGGGCTGGTAGGTTTTTAGTTTTAATTTATTTCCTCGTATTGACTTACTAGCTAAATGTCTAAATCTTGAATCCTGTTTAATAATATATCATTCGTGCCTATCCGTCATGTTTTTGACGCTAGTATCTTTACAATGCCACAACTAACGTTTTTATCCATTTCTGCGATTATTATTCTTCGAATCGCTCTTTCAATACTTCGCCTTTGCTTTCTTTTCACTCTTCTTTTATTCCCCACTTTCTTTCGCCCGCACGCCTGCCTTTCTCGCCTGCACACTTTCTCTTTTTTCGCCTCAACCTCGCTTGCCCCCTATTTAATCCGATACGCCTCTTTGGCGTGGAATTAAATGCAAAAACAGTGTCCCCTTACTTTCACTCGTCTCTTTTTCCATTATCCCTCCAAAAATTGTTCAAGCTCTATAATTTCTCCATAGTTGCGCCTCTGTGTCTCGATATAAATGTCCATTACTCTGCTGACGAATTTATATAACAATTCCATGAAAATTGCTGCGAGTCATCCAATACATCCTTTCAGCTGTTTTCTTCAACTAAACACGGGTGGAATCGATGTTTAGTATAGTTTTATGTTAGTTATCATTTTAATTTTATCTTTTATGTTGCGAAAAATTACAAAAAAATTGTTTCGAAAATGACTGTTGGTGGAGTCCGGTGGATGGTTATTGGAAAACTCTCGTTTTCATAAGCGGATGAATTAACTCGGTGCGCGTTTCAGCCACAAAATTTTTTATATTGCATTTGTCCTATCCATTTCAATTATGGATCTTTTTTCTTGGGAAAAGTAAGGATAATATTTGTGAGTGCAACAGACTCAAGTATGGAAATAGTTTTGCATAGCTATTATATTATAGTGTCGTCTTTTTTAGGATGTGATCTCAAGGCAAACGACCTCTCTCTCTCTCTCTCTCTGATTTCCCCTGCATGCTCGTTTTTTCCGCTTTATCTAAGGGACCAATAAAATGTATATTTACCTATTTATCAAGACGAACAAGTTCGTCACTAAATCATTGTTGCTTCAATCCCTCCACTCCATCTTGGAATTTGTAACATTAACATTGAGTCCATCTAATGGGGCTTTTGATAAAGCATCAGCCCAAATTTTTATATGGTAGAAGATATAAGAGAGCCTCCATTTTATACACGACCTGAAATTGTCAATTATTTTCTTGTACCTATTTAAAGCGATAAATACCACATCCTGAGATAAGCGCCTCCATCTCCGTCGTAGCTTGCTTGAAATTTTTAAAATTGGTATCCCCGAAAAATTGTTCCAAAACTAACCAATTGATTTTTACGTCAGTTGAACCATGAATTATTCCAACCTCATGTTCTTTGGGGGAGAAATTAATCCGATTATCGCTTCGACGCCACAGCCATAGCTTCATTGTCGAGTGAATGTTAAAGTGGTCACGAATTCGAAATTTTTCTTCTTTATCCGTTTTTTGTCAAAAAATAGCGCAAAAACCTGATTCTAAGGGGACGCGAAGGATTTTTCGAAAATAAGAAGCGGGCGCCATGACCTAGTTCTCGGAAAATGAAAAAGAAGATCTCGTCCTTTTTGCTCGACTACATCGGATTCTCTCCCTATACTCAATCTGAATCCAAAGTTCAAGGATGGATTCGGTTTCTCGGAATAAAAATAAATGTCTACAAGCAACAAAACAGGCTTGTGCTTCCTTATTTTAAAAAATAAAAGTTTTTAGACCCCTGGATCGTAAATAAGAAATCGGCAAAGGCATAGCGGGTGACGTTAAGATGCAAGGCGTGTGACGATGCTGTGCAACGAAAAGTCCTGACGAGTTTTTCTTGGAAAAAAAACATTATATATACCTATATATATATTAAAATAAGATAAATCTCTTTAAAATGCAGATTTATTTCCGTTTCATTAGCTTGAAACTGTGTAAACAAATTGTCATTTCTAAGCTTTTCCGTTATTTTACTTTAAAGAGCCGTTTATAAATCCTCTCCTTATCTTAATGTGGCTGATTATATAGGGCAGTGGTGCACAACCTTTACTGCTTGGCGGGGCACATTGGTGGTTGCGAATCCTTAGGCGGGCCTCATTGGAAGTTGCAATTTTTCTGCGGACCGGATTATATTTTAAATTGGAAGTTACCTATTCATTTTGAGGTGTCATTTAAGTGAAAATCAAGTCTAACACTAAATGAGGTTATTGTGATAAACATTTAAGTATTAAAAGTTTTATTATAACATTTTTTATAAAAATCCATGAATTTGTGTTTAAAATTTTTCGGATTACTTTTGCGTCATGGCTTCACAAGCCGCACAGAAACCCTTCGGGGGCCACATCCGGCCCGCGGGCCGTAAGTTGGGCACCACTGATGTAGGGTGTTTCAAAAAGTCTCTGCGCAGTAGATTGTCAGAAGAGCAGCTGCAACGAGTAGGTATTCAATAAGGTAACAGAACGCGTTCAAAAATTTTTACAGGCCAAAAGGCAACATTTTCAACGTATGCTGTAATTTTACTTAATTCTGTAAAATTTACTTTAAATTTTCTTTTTGACTCATAAGTACATTGTGTTTATATTAAAATTAAAAATTTTTAATCAAATAATACGAAATAAACCATTTGTATACAATCTACTGCACCCTGTATCATTTATAAAATTTTCGTTCCGCGGGAATGTTGACGATTGTTCATTTTTCTAGCAGTATACGTTTTTATTCACTGGAAATTTGTGGTAGGATTTCTTTATTTACACAATAATCCCACGAGTTTCATGCACTCGCCTAAATTCCTTTATATTCTATCCAATTCTAGTGTTAATACTTTCATTTTTCTCGATATTGTTAATCATAGCAACCGTTTTTTATAAGGTGATAATTCATAAAAGTATATGTTTTTAATATCCTCATATTTATACTCATTTCCATAGTGATTAAAAAATAAAACAATCACTCCCATATCTCTTTAAACATCTAAACTGTGACCTCTATTGTCGTACGATTCTAATAAATTATTTCAATATGTAAAAAGTTAAGTATCAAAACATAAAACCATATATCCTAACGTTTGAAAACGAGACTTAAAACTAGTACGTTAAATTTAATAAATTTATTAACCGAAACAGACTGCTATATATCTCCCACATTCAACATCATATCGTACTGCTATCTTGACTTTCCCTTAATTTTTATTCCCTTGAAATTATCGTCAGTTGCTGAAGTTAATATATCGAATTGTTAACTGTTGTTGCTTAAAAATATACTTTAAATTATTTAAAATATCTTATACGCATTTTTGCTTCAATCATAGGTTTCATTCACGGGAAATGTCCAATTTATGTCGTTTGAATACGTCATTTGACCTTATTAGAAACAAATATACATTTATCTCACATTTTTCCATGCACATGCTCACTTATAGGTACATCAATTCATTTGTTAAATTTTTGTTTAAGATGCTGCGTTTTCGATTTTTAATCCATAGGAGCATTTTTAACACATTTCACTAACTAGAGCAGTGGTTCCCAAAATGAGGGGGCGTGAGAGAGATCCCGGGGGAGGGGGGGGGGGGGGGGGGGGGGGCGAGGCCAATAGAAAAAATTAATTTAATTAATTTTTAATGTAAAATTCATCTAAAATAGTTGAAATGTACTTTTTAATCTTTCCATTGTGTACCAGATAAAATAATTACCAGTTATTTGATCTTGAATTATTTATTTATTTATTTACAATTAGTGAAAACCAAAAAGTTTGGGATCCACTGATCTAGAGTTAAATCGGTGTGATACATTAAAGTGACTCTGATGAAACCTAACATAGGTGAATGACCAAGGTGAATAATCCTTCCATCCTGAATCGACTTTATAACTATAAGGCCAGCGGAAAATTAAGGCTGCATATTCGGCACCATCCATGTAATTTGTTTGACAAACTTCCTTGCGTCGCGTCTATGTAGAACAGAAATAGGCCGCATTGTAATTCACGCTCCTGGATGCTGCTCTAATGGAGCTAGATTAAAATCGCCTTTTTTTTCCTGCAATCAGGAGGCCCGACGCGCAGAACGCTTCCCCGACCTTTCACCTCTCTCATTCAAGTGCTTCTAACCGATTCAATGACTTCAAACAAGCCGAGTACGGCCTATCCCAAGCAGTCTGTCCCTTTCAAACCTCGGGTGTTCCAATCAATACCTCTCTTCCTACCCACCCACCTCCCACCCTCTCCCCTCCTCCTGTCTATCGCCTCCCTTCCTACTCCCTTTCCCTCATCCTCCCCCCTCCCCCCTCTCTCTCTCTCTCACCGCCCACCCCTATTCATTCTCGTCATCTCACCCTTCCACTCCCTTCGCCATCTGCACGACTAGGGAAGTCCCTTACGTCTCCCCCTCATATCCTAAACTGCTGCTGCAGAGATACGCAAACGTCGTTACTATTTTTACCTCTAAGGGCATTCGAAGGGGCGGCGTCAGAGTAGGGTTCTCGAAAGCTATCAGGGAGGCTGCTCCGGTTATATAAAATATACGTCGTTTTTAGTGCTAATCTCTGAGCTTTTTTTCTTCTATAACCATGATGTTGTCGGATGGGAATTTTCTCTCAACATGTATGCTATGTTTCCACTCTCTCCGTTCTCATTCGCTTTCACCTTGTCCGTTTCTTCTTTTCTTTCATTTTTCACCGGTTTTTTTACATATTTATCCCTAACTTTTAATCCTTTTTCCGGTTAACTCCGTCGTTTATCGGTTCTCCTGTTTTTATATCAATTATGTGTATTCATCTTTCCTTTTCAACATATTCTTTCTCTTCCTTATATACAAACACGCACATAAATGTAGTTTCCATCCTCGCACTTGTTCTAATCCGGTGACTCCGGGTAAAATCATGAAATGTGACAACACACTATATATATGTATATATATATGTATGTATGTATGTATGTGTGTGCGTGCGTGCGTGTATGTATATATATACACATACATACACATAAGTAACCATTAAAATATAAGTATTAGAAATGAAAGATGTAATTGTGTGGGAAAAAATTACTGCTGTATCATGAACTTCATAAAAAAACCCACTGCAGGAAAACACCAACACAAGAAGGGGAATGTGAAAAACCTGCGAAACCTACTAAGATTCACTAAAGAAATCAATCTAAATGATAGATTTAAACCTCTGGAGAAGTGCAGGCAAAAAGTATTCAACCAAGTTTCAGGAGTAACCAGGTCCTCCACATATTTGATTTATCGAATTTCAGACTAACAATAAGAAATACAGAAGTACGGTATTTCCCTAAGATATTGAAAAATCAT
This sequence comes from Uropetala carovei, assembly GCA_036926305.1. Taxonomy (NCBI): domain Eukaryota; kingdom Metazoa; phylum Arthropoda; class Insecta; order Odonata; family Petaluridae; genus Uropetala; species Uropetala carovei. Next base: position 12,155,886 of record JAXCHB010000068.1, on the reverse strand, counting down.
AAAAATAAGAGGACTAACTGGGTGATCAAACGCGCATTTTCGCCGATCCTTGATTTTTAAACAGGATAAGTGCTTACGTCTCAAATGTTGAAAAATAAAGTACGTCTTAGGTATTTTCAATTGATGTTACAAGGCTATATCTTTGTAGATACCCGAGGCAAGTATAATACTTAATTTTTTTTAAATTTTTTGTTTAACTGCTTATTCTGTAATTTGTTTTCCAGCCGTAAGACGACCTCTACGATTTTCTCGCGAATTCATAAATGTCGAAGTGTACCTTTTCTAGTGTAGTCGTAATTGCTACTGGCATAGACGTCCGAAAAGGAAAAAAAAATTTCCCGACCGACGTATCGTCGTCTGCTTCAGCTCCTCCGATTTCCCCATTCTTGGGCTGCGAACAAACCTTCACATCTATAGCCCACATCGTCCGCCCACATTATGTCTCCACTCTCTCTCTCTCTATCTCTCTCTCTCTCAACCCCCCCCCCCCACCCCCCAAAACGAGCGTTCTTCTTTTCCACGTAGCTTCAATAACATCTTGCCACGGGTCTCAATTCCCTCCCCGTATCTTTCATCCTAACAATGCCTTTCCTTCAAGTCGAGTCACAATGGGAGAGAGAACGGGAGAGTGAAGGAGAGATACGTCGGGGACGAATGCCTCTCGAGTTGACCACGTTGGCATTCCAACCTCGCGAAAACCCCTCTCTCCCTCTTTTCCCCCTTCCCACCTCTCGCCACCACTTCCCAAAAACCACTAGCATACACCCTCGTCTCTCTCTATCTCTATATGGCCGCACTTTACGCCATATAGCCCATGGAGAGAGAGGAAGGAGATAAGAGGCGCGCAGGAAGAAGCGGGTGAGGAAGCTGAGAGGAGGAGCGAGAGGGAATGAGAGGGAAGAAAAGAATTCCGAGATAGAAAAATAAAGAAAGAGATAGTCATAGTTCGAAGGAATGGGAGTGGAAGTGAAAAATGGAAGGAGAGCGAGAGAGGTGGAAAATTGAGAGAAAGGAAAGGAAAACTAAAATAAAATGCATTTGGCAGGTTTGAGGAGTCGTCTTATTATTATTTTTACGGAGTTAAAATTTTGCGGCAAGTGCTCCACAGTATAATTTTTGCGATGAATATAATAATCACAGCATTGTATGTAGTAAATGAAGTGAATTTAAACGGGGTTTAATAGTAGTTGAAGTCCAAAGGTTACGCGGAAGGTATCGTAATATCTTCAAAACCGTGAGTTTAGGTCGCGCAAAATATGATGAACGAGGCGTGTTTTACAGTAGTTATACAAATTAGCTTTACAGATTACGTAACTCGCACGTGAGGTTGAAGACATTCGCTCGACGCACAGTGGGCCAGGATAGGATTTTAGCGGGACAAAAGCAAATTTCTAAATGTTCTGAAACTGTTGATTACTTTTAAATTCTTGTTATTGCATATCCATATGGTATATGTTTGCGCTCAAAACGCGACTTAACGCTACTAATACGATGTGGCGACCTTGTAATTCCGCTAGACTTAATAGCGGGCGGCATAACCACGCGTCTGTATTGTTCGTGTGCCCACTTTAAACCGACGTACGTGCAGTGTTTTGAAGTTATAAATATTCACTTTACAATGAATATTGTAGAGTCAGGTATGTACTTTATTTTTACCTATTTACGTAATACAAACTCATATCGGTAAATTTTATATGCTTATAATTAATGACACTAAAATAGTGTAGGGGTTTTTAGTTTTATTCTTTTTTGCATAAGACTTTTAAAACGCATCTTACGTCGCTGCACAGAGATATCATTTTATATATGTCCCGTTGTTCTTCCTCTTTAAGTTTCCATATGACTTAACTGCGTCCGAGTGCGTCTGTAATAATAATATTTTTTTTCAAAACGTCGCACAATGGGCCAGGGTGGGATTTTAGCGGGACAGAAGTTTTAAAAGATAAATATTTCATTTTAAACAATAGGAAGATATTTTATTACAAACTAAAAGTGAAATTAACAATATCCTGTATATATTTCTAGAAAGAAAACTACATTACTTATATTAATTCATTATTATCGAAGTAATTTCCATACGCTTCCATACTTATTAACGATATTAAAAATATAACCAATAATTGTATTAACAATGAATATTAGCAAAGCAAATTAAAGCAAATTCTGTGGAAATTAATAACAATAATATAACTAAGGGGGTATTACAATACAATTATATTCACTATCGCTTGTAGTATCGCTGTAGGAACCTGGAGAAGGCATTATATTGGGCGTTACATTGGGTGCGGACAATAAAGACGAAACTTCGTTAGAATATTTGCTAGTTTTCTTTCTAGGAAGTGGACCAAGGCTTGAAATAACTGGATCGGAAGAGACTAGTAATATATGCAACAGGCCCTCGTTTGTATTTCTTCGAGATGACTTTCGCGTGTGTACTGATCTATTAACTATAAAAGATAAAGAGCCTCTTCACTTGTAAAATCCCTAATTATTTGTGAACTATCGTCTGCACGAAATATCTTTTTCACTTTTGATATGCGGCGAGGAGTACTGATAGTAGACTTTTGTGTAGCGACGGCTGTATTCCGACGTCCTACAGCTCTCAAGCTTGCTTGCGTTGCAAGAGACAGCTCTTGTATACTGCGTGTTTGCAATAAACTTTCGACTTTCCTCCGTTTAGTTTTGTCACTACTTTCTGAAAATGTCTTTTTAGGACGGCCGTAAAGTGGATTTGCTTTAGTGGATTTCGATGATGTTGGGTGACTCTCCGTACTAACAAAAACTAACTCCTTGTCAAGCCACTTTCCGTAGTGCTTAATGAATCGCTCCGAATTTCTGTGACAACTTTTCCACCGCATACAAAAATCACTTATAAACAAAGACAATTTTCTAATTATCGATTTTTTAACATTATCACCCAAGTGTTCAATATTCATCTGTTCTTTGACGTAACATAATAGAATTTATCCGAAGTCACCGCTTAATAAACTTGTGTTACATTTTGCACGCAACAACTCGTACAGTTCCTTCCGAGTGATGGGTCGCCGACGTTTTGAAAAAAATATATTATTATTACAGACGCACTCGGACGCAGTTAAATCACATGGCAACTTAAAGAGGAAGAACAACGGGACATACATAAAATGATATCTCTGTGCAGCGACGTAAGATGCGTTTTAAAAGTCTTATGCAAAAAAGAATAAAACTAAAAACCCCTACACTATTTTAGTGTCATTAATTATAAGCATATAAAATTTACCGATATGAGTTTGTATTACATAAATAGGTAAAAATAAAGTACATACCTGGCTCTACAATATTCATTGTAAAGTGAATATTTATAACTTCAAAACACTGCAAGTACGTCTGTTTAAAGTGGGCACACGAACAATACAGACGCGTGGTAATGCCGCCCGCTATTAAGTATAACGGAATTACAAGGTCGCCACATCGTATTAGTATCGTTAAGTTGCGTTTTGAGCGCAAACATATACCATATGGATATGCAATAAGAAGAATTTAAAAGTAATCAACAGTTTCAGAACATTTAGAAATTTGCTTTTTGTCCCGCTAAAATCCTACCCTGGCCCACTGTGCGTCGAGCGAATGTCTAATTTTGATATTTCCCTGAGGTATCTTTCAGAAGAGATTAGAAGAAGGAAGGATTAAGAAAATCAGTCAGATGCGAAAATCTATAAGGGTAGAAGGGTAAAGATTGATGGTGAGTTGGAACGAAAAAGAAAGCAGAGAAAAAAATATGTAAAGCGTAAGAAGGAGGGTGAAGAATGGAGATAGTGAATTTGTAGAATAAAAATAGCGAGAAAACTACATTAAAAGTAAATAAGTGGAAGGAATAATTATTGTGAAGATGAACGGTGAATAAAAATATATTTAAAAACTTTTTAAGTGATACTCTTTTTTAAAAACGCACTGAAGAGTATAAAATAAATTTTTGGTTCAAGAAAATATCTGGATCTTAAGGAAAAATTTCATTGTATATGATCATGAATCTCTTTAAAATAAAAGAGGTATGGCATATCTTGATTAAATTATTCACTGCCATATAAATAGACTGTAAATTCTTGTTTATTCAACATATGCCATACCTCTTCTTTTTTAAAAAAGATATTCATGATCATATACAGTGAAAATTTTCCTTAAGATCCAGATATTTTCTTGAACCCAAAAATTTATTTTATACTTTTCAGTGCGCTTTTAAAAAATAGCATAATTTTTAAAAGTTTTAAAAAAGCATTTTAAAAACAAAAATGGAAATTCTAGATATGGGATCGTTCCATCTTCAAAAGTTAAACCCAAAACTTGAACTTGCTTTTCAAAGAAATCGGAATGTGCGTTGTGAGAACTCCATAAATACATACGAAAAGTTTTAACAAGCGTGTTTGTTAGAAGTTAAGCTTCGCCTGATCAGGTAGGAATCTATTCTTGCTCTCACACTGATAGCCGATTCGTACGATATAATACATGTAGTCCTGTGTTTCCGTAAACTATATTTAAGGTGAAGAACAACTCATAATATGATAATGAAGTGTTTCATTTATATTTGCACTATGGCTGTTAAGTACAATAAAAAAGACAGCGCACCACAGTAAGCTTATTCATTGTTCAAACATGTTCTCTTGATCTGAGCCTATGACGATATCGAACATCTCTGCAAGTAACGATGTAGATATAAATGTAATCATTTAGCCGCTCATTATTAAACAATTACACGAGTATGCCTTCAGAAGATAGCAGACTGAAAGCTAGGTTAAGACTTCTAGAGAAATATAGGTTCAGAGTTTTAGCTGAGGAGGTTTCAGGAATATCTCAAACGCGCATGTACATTGAGAAATAACCGCGACATGCGATCGAGTTCGTGAGTGAATTATTACCCAATCACTTTTTTACCTAGTAAATTCAAATATCATAGTAGGAGAGTCAAACTCGCATGCGAAAATTATTGGGCAGATTTTGGTGCATCGCTCCCCTGCCAGCAATATGTGTTAAACAGTTAAAATGTGGATATAGGCGAAGAAGAGTACATAGTAATAATATTAAGCAGGGGAACAAGGACTTATAAAGGGGGTTAGAGTCCTCCACACACTCCCCTAGTTACGACCCCGGAGTTAATGCCATGCTATGAACCCTTTTATGCATGTTAGAGTTTTATTTATCGGTTCTAATCTGCACATGTAGGTAATGAAACAAGTTAGGAAAGTGTACAACGTATCACAAATGGGCGCGTTTCGTGCAATGGAGTCTTAGAAAGCAATTATATACCTGTACGTAAGGGAAATAGCGTTTTAAAGTCCTTTTCTTCATCATAAATAATCCATTTTCTTCCTATTTAATAGTATTACATGCACACGTAAGGAAATTAAACGGTTGTTTGGGAGATTGTTTATGTTAGCAACAATGAAGTAACCAAGCAAGAAATTTTCTGTTCAACTCGATATAAGACTTTCTTGTTTGATTTTCTCGGTAACGGCTACTTCTATGATAAAAATGTGTAGAAAAGGAAATACTCTACTTTACCAGTTCTACAACTTTTATTTGAAAAATAATTTGATATGAGCAATACTTTACGAGATATGACGAAAATTTAATTTTTTGTCACAAGTAAAGTGGTACCCCTGATTGGCGTACGTGATTTAATTTTGCGATTTTCTTATTATATTTTATTGTACGTCCTTAATATCAAATTTCATAAAAATCCGTTCATTAGAAGCCGAGAACGAACATGCGGACGATAATAGGCGCTCACGCTGTAAGCGAAACGCGCCTAAAAATCGCCATTTACGACACATACCTATCCCAAGCTTTGAACGGTACATGCGCTCCTGGAAAAGACCTCGTAAAGTGAGATATGTTTCCCGATAGGAATACACGAGGTTACATTTGATCGCTGTTTTCATTTCATTATGCCACCATTTAGTTGAATCTGATCCGGAATTGCTTTCTTTATTTTCTCTTAGAAATTATGAATCGAAATTAAACATTTTATGCTTTTTAATAATTGGAGACCTTTCCGAATCCGTGCTAAAGTGAAATTGATGTTGGTGCAATTCGAGATAGTTCTCTGAAAGTAAAACCTCGTATGCATGTGGACATCTATGAATGTCGCGCGAAATTAAATGTACAGCATTTAAAAATGTTGATTGAGCATTCATTAGGTTTTTATGTTGACTTTTAAGTGGAACAAATCACATATTATTTCCCCTCTTTTTCAATTAAACGATACGATGAGTACCTACCTATAAACCCTTACCTACAACTTACTATTAGACCGACATTTATCACCATCTCGTCTCAGATGAATTCGAATTTGTGACCACTTCGCTAAAAAAAATTGACCGCTAGCGTGTTTTTTTGTGTTTGCTTGGAACAAAATTACCAACTAGGTCGAAACTAAGAATAGAACTTTTCGTTTGTGGCTCTTGAGAGGTTGATTTTTATAACCGAAAATACGTATAAATTTAGAATATAACTCGAAAAGTTATTTTAATTCCGTATTTTATTTAATGCCCGCGAACGTTTCTATTCCCTTTAAAAATAAAAATCAAGAAACGGAGAAACTGCGACTCGCAATTTAAGCGAAAGAAAAACGCCCAGGTTAACCCAGCAAACGTGATCCCCGATGAATGTCGTACATGTTTTTTTACGAGGTCATCCCCCAAAAAGGGATCAAGTCGAGTGAATGTGTATATGTACATATGTATATATGTACATATGTATATATATATATCGCATATGCATACATATACACCTAGAGGTCATATACACCGCAAGATTTTATCCTCTCTTATATTTCTCTCCTTTCACTCTTATTTCCCGTGGAAACGCTCATGGGTTAAAGATACAAAGTCGCGAGTGAAAGGATAAATAGAGACTTTTCGAGAAATCTGAACAAAATGAGGAAAAATCACAAAAGAACGAGCTTTCGCAAATGAAAGGAATGAAGAGATTTATTTTTTTCCAGATAAGTGCGAAAGGAAAGAAAGAGAGAGAGAGAGATGGAACTCGTAGAGGACGCGATGTTATATTTATTTTAATCTTACCGTCGCCCTCGGTTTTTATACACTAGAGGATTTTCCTTAAAACACAAAACACGTTTTATCGAAAGTTTGAAAAACATGAAAAAATATGTTTCTTCTGCATTCCGGACTTCTTCTATCTCTCGAATTCCAAATGAGCGTCTGGATGATGTTTAACCCATCTGTAACTTATATTTTACAGTTTTAATTTGGAACTACATATATTTTCAGCCTATGAATAGGGATATTGCGCGTGTATCCACTAGTCTATCAGCCATAAAGTTTCGGCTACGATTGCCTACATCAGGGTTTCCCAAAGTGGGGTACACGTACTCCTGGCGGTACTTTTAAAGGCGCTATGGAAGTTCTATTCAACCTTTTTTTTGCATGTACCCTTTGCACAGTTTCGTCAATTGTCTGGTACCATCACATGCTTTCATAAAAGAGAGAATTTCCCTGAAAAAATGTCAGCAAATGTGGGAAAATGTACACTTACTCTGTGAAGTTGCCAAACGGCTTTATTTAAGCGATTTAATGAGAATGAATGTCGAAGTAGATGAATGAGTACGTTATAAGAGGTAACTAAGGTAATACCAAGATTTTGCAGGTACTACTTTCAGATCCTTCTGTGCTAGGGGGTACATGAGAAAATTTACGTAGCGGCTATTAATACGACACGACATTCCAAATCAGCTTTTTTCACTTTTATGTTGTTATAGAATATGTTTTGAAATAAATTTCTTCACTGTGTGTGTGAACATGAACAATACAGTATTTTTGTCTCTAAAAACATTAAATGCATACATATCAGTAAACTGCAACCTTATCGCTGATGGCGGGGGCGTAATATTTTGTTTGCTACCGTTGACCAAGAGACAAAACTTATTACGTACGGATTAAGTTATAAATCTATGCTAAACCAAACTGGCGAATCTGAAATACGTACATATTTCTGTTCCTCAGTTTGGAGTTGTCAGATGTAAATGAACGTTTGGAAGAACTCACGGAACAATTACGATCATACGCATTTTCCAGAAATGGACGATTCTAATAATTGAGTGCGTAATCAATTTGATGTGGATTATTCGCTTCCACATCTAACAGATGTTCTTTTACTGTTGACTTCAGATATGCGTCTGAAATTGTGTGGAAATTTACTGAAAGAGATTTATCATGCCCTTTAGTACGGGTTTTGAATTAACGAATACGGGAAAGTTTAGGAAAACATGCGCTTTTGGAATACAAAGCAGCCTTCATTTTTGGTGGTTACTGTTAGTATATTGTAATGATAGGCATATGGCTTTCCTAACATTTTTATTGTTATGAGGTAGACATATTACATCAATTCGGTTTTATAAATTTAGGAGAAGTCAATATATTTTCATTGATTCAGTGCGTTAATAGATTTTCTTATCTCACCTTATACTCCTAAAGTTCGCGTAACAACTCTCATATATTGTTTTTTGCAATATGACCGTAAAAATATCTCCGCGACACTTTAAGTGTCGTAAGTGTTATAGAAAAATCGCTTTAAAGGCCAGAAGCAGATTTCCCTCATCGCATAGTTTCGTTAGACGACAGCGTATACATAAAAATGCTGCTTTTTCCTGTTTTTTGTGTTCCTTCTTTAGATTTTTGGCATACCTCCAGCCAAGCCGTCTTGTTGAAAGTGAATATCGTCGGTGACACTGGCCTCAGTCGTGAGATTCTGATGGTGGTCGTATGAGAAGTGGAAAAGAATCGTGAGTGAAATCTAACTGAGATAATAATGAGTATAGAGAGGAAGGTTGAGGGAAAAACTATTTTCAGGAATTGCCCCTGAATGGTATACGTATGTCGGCTCATCAGGAAAACATAAGAAAGTAAGGTTTTTAGAGAAAAGGAAAGGAGAGAAAGAAAATAAGGCAGTTATTCAGCGTTTGTGATGTCCAAGTCCATGAAAAATTATGCTTTAAGTTGCAGCAGCGGACGGAATCGTCCAATTGACACATAAATGAATTAGTGTTAAAAGTATATTCATTAGCATTTTTATTACAATCGCTTTTTCGATATGAATTTTTAAATAAAGATTTATGGATTGAGTAGGTGAAAAAGTATCGTAATTTATAACAAGTACAAGACGAAATTATTCGTTGAACGATTCGATAATGGAGCAGATTATCGTCTTTAAATTTAGAAGGAAGAATGTTGATAGATTAGAACGAATGTAATGGAGAAATAGGAGGCAGAATACATCGGAAAGGAATAGGGATATTGAATGTGACTAAAATATATTAGTTTTACTGCTGTTTTCCAGTTGATCCGTTTCCTATCCAGAAGGTGTTCCTGGGAACAATTGAATTTATGTTGGCCAAACTCAAATTAGATCGCGTTATTTATCACTTGCACCGTTTATCAGTCAGTTCATCCTTCTGAATTTTTTAGTAAATCGATTTTGTTAAAACCAACGAGAATAAATTACCCTCCATTTCGAGTTGTTTAGCTGGTTCGTTTCGACAACCTTTCTATTTCCTAAATAAATACAAGATTTCTTTGGGTACCGTTAAATCGTGTATCTCCTAGAGCTGCGCGCAGAAAGTTTCGTACAGGAGAAAGTAAAAACTTCGAAAATATATTTTGACAAAAGTTTTTGCTATCAGCCTCAGTGGCAATGAAGTCTAATAGGCCTTTTTACAGCCCTTTCGGAGGATTCCGTTCCCATTCCCAATAAAAAAATAAAAAAGCACCATCCTTTCTTTAGATCATACTCATAGCGATCCGTTTTCCATGAGATTCACACATCGAATAACAGTTGAGAGAGAGAGAGACGAATTTTAACGCCCGAAGCGTCGAGTAAGAGAGGTGGAAAATAAAGGGGAGAAATTAAGGGAGGGGAGGGAGGGAGGAGGAGGTATGAAGGAACGAGAGAACGGACCTGAGGAAGAAGAGAGGAGGGAAAGCCAGAGGGCGAGATTGGAAGGCAAAGGGAGGGCGAAGATTAAGAATTGGTGGAATAGGAGAAGAAGCTCTTCAAGAACAATCTGTTAGCCGATTCGGAATGACGGGAGCGTAGGTCAGGGGGGGGGAGTGGGATCCAATAGAATTGCAATTTTGGGTGTGGCAACGAGTTAGAGAGAGATGGGGGGGGTGGAAAGTGAAGGGCCAAGGGGTAGAGGAGGTAAGAGTAAGTCAGATAGGGTCCAGGGTGAAGATTAGGAAGGAGGAGGAGTCTTACGCAGGGAAGGGGAGAGGATGGGATAGGTAGGTGCAAGAGGGTTGAATTTGTTATCGCTCGAAGGGGAGGGGATTGAGGGAGGGTTGTCAGTCGGGAGTGATGTGGATCGAGGCGGTCGAAGTTTTAGGCCTAAGGGGGAAGTGGGAGAGAGGCAACTGATTGAATCCGTCGGAGAAATACGCGCGGTATTATCTTTTTAATTCGCGGAATTTTCTCCTCCACGGATTACGGATCGATCCTTCCCGAGTTATTGGAGTTTTTTTCCCCCTGACACAAATGTCAGGTTCGATGGGGGGAAGAGAGAGAAAAGGTCTCCTTCGGAATTTATTGTATTTCCTATGTTTCGAAATCGCTTAAATTTTCCGTTTGAGCGGGCGAATTTCGTGTCCGTGGGAACGAATGATATTGGCCGAAGTTTATGTCAATGAGTTTGTGGGTGTAGTTTTTATCGAGATGGTTTAAATGATTGATAATACATTAATGGAGCGACCGTAAAGGTTCTTCTGCATTTTTAGGCGTCGTTCAAATGTCAGAACAATGTATAACGATGGAAACAATGTATGACACGAGTTTGGAAAATGCTCGTTTCGTAGCAGATATGAGCGTTAATAAAAAAAAACTAACAGTAAAATTGTAAAGGCAAAGGAACAGCGGCGCGCGTGCGGATTGACGATCGACATTCGCAATTTATGTAAATAAAAAAATATTGGGTCATCGAACGAGTAGCCACGTGTAAGCAAATTTCATTTTCATTTACGGAACGTGTCCGTCGTGCTGGAATTTAAGTAAAACGATAAAGCGTCAATTCTACAAACGATGAATTCATGCGATGGTGTTTTGTCCATTCTGTAGTTTTGTAACCAATTGGAATAAATGCAAAAAAAACGCACGCTTATTAAACGAGAGAGTTTTAAAAAAAAAGCCGTTCGAATTCGTTATTTTCTCAGCAGACACATAAATCGAAGAGAGAAATGCAGCCGTGAAAAGAAAGTAGAGGAAAAAAATGGAGTCGCAATCAATGAGGTGAATACGATTTTTGCTACGGTGGAAGAGGAAAAAATCGAGAGAGGTAAAAGGGAGAAAATCTGGAAAATATCTGGAAGAGAGAGAGGGTGGGAGAGACGAAGGGGATGGAGAAATCCTTTTAAGGGGATTAGAGGAAAGAAGACGTGACGTGAATACGAGGAAGAAGGAGAGGAGGGAGTGAATGAGACGATGAGAAAGAGAGATAGAGGGAGAGAAAACGGAAGAGAAATAAGAAAGGGGAAGTGGATGTTGAGGGATGAGAGAAAGTGGAGAGAAAATTGCTCGAGATAAGGGCGGAAACGTTGAGAATGAAGGAATTAAGGGAAGAGGTGTGGGAGAAAGGGGCAGAATAGAATGAACACGGAGGATTGGAAATCATTTTCCGGTGAAATTGAGAAAAGCAAGGGAGCGGAGAAAATATTTCTGAATTGATAAAAGGAAAAAATTAAGATAATTTCCGGCCGTTATGGAGGAGACTACCAACTCATAAGCCGCTGTTCTGAATATTAATGCCGTTTCTGGAGATCACGGCGCTGGATAAAAGTGATCCGACAGAAGTCAGATCTGATCAGTGCGAATGGATGTGACTCGTATTAACGATATAGAAACTAACAACTGGGTGAGGAATAATATGTTTGAAGAAATGAAAGGAAGTGATAAAAAAACGAACTTATCAAGCCTATAATGGAAAAATGTGCGGAATAAGGAACTGCAAAGATTAAACTAAACAAGGTAGGAAAGTGTACAGCGTATCGCAAATGGGCGCGTTTCGTGCAATGGAGTATTAGAAAGAAACGATATACCTGTACGTAAAGGAAATAGCATTTTAAAGTTCTTTTCTTCATCATAAATAATCCATTTTCTTCCTATTTAAAAATAGAGCATGCACATGTAAGGAAATTAAACGTTTGTTTGTGAGATTGTTTATGTTAGCAACAATGAAGAAGTAGCCATGAAAGAAATTTTCGAAGTTGAACTCGATTTAAGACATCCTTGTTTGATTTCCCTGATGACGGCTATTCCAATGATAAAAATGTATACGAAGAGAAATACTCTAATTTATTAGTTATACAACTTTTATTTGAAAAATATTTTGATTTGACGAAAATTTAATTTTTTGTAACCAGTAAAGTAATACCTCTGATTGGCTTACGTGATTCATTTATGTGATTTTCTTATTTCCTTTGATTGTAAGTCTTTAATATCAAATTTCATGAAAATCCGTTCTGTAGAAGCCGAGAAAGAACATGCGGACTTACGGACAGACCGACGACAATAGGCGCTCACGCTTTAGGCGAAACGCCCCTAAAAGAGAGATGATACTCAACAAAATCATTTGCAAGTATACTATAAAAATATTAATAATTTGGAAAAAAAACTAAGGAATATAAATTAAATAGGAAAGTGAGATAAACTTTTTTAAATTGCGCAAATGGTATTTTTCGGAAATTATAATAAATAGACGAACTGCATTAGATAACTCAAAACGGTATGAAAGTTAAAATATCTATACCAAATTATTAACCAACAGAACGACATTTCAATTTGCTCTAAGGTAGAAGTGTGTGGTGTATATATATATATGGTGTCTCTCTTGTGCTGCGAAGGGATCATCCCGAAAGCTCTAACCTCTACAAATGTGTCTCTCCAACACCCCAGCGGTTCTCCTTCCGGTAAGTGTTCACTGGGTATCCATCAACACCTAGTTGTCCTATATATATATATATGCCATGATTTTAGCAACTAGCCAATAATAAAGTAATAATAATACCTTATGAGTCGTTCCATATGACTTCAAAGCGATATCGGCGAGAAAAATCACGACGAATGGCAACCGTAACTAGGAAACGCGAAAAAAACTCATTTATGGTAACAGAAAGAAGAATGGGAACGGAAAGGTTGACGAAAGGCTAGAAACGGCGACATGAAGAGAAGCCATAAAAGAAGAGCGAAATAAATGGTTAGGATCCTTTGCTCTCCTTGCTTCGGCAAAGAGCAAGAAAGGATAAGTAGACACAAAGAAAGAAAAATTGGAAGAGGGAGGGTGATAAATGTTCGTCTGGAAGACAGTAGAAAGAGAGAGAGAGAGAGGAAAACCTGCGGGAAGCAGCAGAAGAGATGAGTAAGCCAAGGGAATACGGAGGAAGCGTGGGGAGGGTTTAAGGATGAAAGCAGGCAATATATAGAGGGAGTAAGAATAGGAGGGGGAGGGAGGGAGGGTGGAAGAGAATGGGAATGGGGCTGGTGCAGACTACTGCAGTGGCAACAGCTGTGAGAGCTTCCAACAAGAAACGAAGAGGGGAAAGGAAGGTTGAACATATACCGGGGGGAGACACTGGCGGAGACTATTTACATATATATATATATCCCCCCATCCTATTGATGCAAGGAGATAGTTAAGTGTAATCAACTACATCCAAGAAGGGAAGGTTTGAAAGTCAAATTCGTAATGTTTTAACTCTCTCAGATTGCTAAAAAAAAGTCGCAAGAAATCCAGAAGGCAAAGAGGTAAAAAATAAAGGAAAGCTATTATTAGACGCATCAAAAGAAGGCATTGGATGTGGGAACTTTAGGAAAAAAAGGTTTCGGATATTAAAGATTGAGTTGGGTGCGCCTAAAATCTACCGGAAATTAGAATTGCAATAAATGACTGATAAACCAATCAGAATCTTAATTGTAGGATGTGTAAATAGCATTTTGAGGATATTTCGCGTACCTAATAACACTTGAATTTTGTGTACTGTGAGAGATATCGAATATAAATGCCAATCGCAATGCATTTTAGATTTTCATATTCATATTTTCTCAAACACGCAAAATCAATTTCATAGCGACGATAATTTCTATTGCTTTTTTGGAATCAAAGATTGGTGATTTACCGCTAAGGACTATCCCTGATGTAGCTGAAATGCGAATGTGGTTTCCTCAAACGTTTTATTGCCAGAAGGGTTTTCAATTAGTTTCCAGCCGTGAGCTCGACACTTCATTTTTTTAAATAAATTTTATCACTCACACTAGCTAGGTTTTCTATTGTGTGTAAGTATAGGTATAGTATATAAAAAAATCGGTACAATAACATTGTGCAAATTTCTCATATACTAATGCGTCGTTTAGTTATATTTAGAAAAATATGAACTATATAGAATAATTATAAACATCAACTTCAATAACTATACGAAATTTCATGAAAATCGAATGAGCCGTTTTTTTTAGAAAATACAATTGATGTTAAAGTTGCCCAAGAATAAACCAGCCTTATATTTATTTTTTGGGAAATATGAAGTATGTAGTATTATTTCAGACGTATACTCAAGTAACTGAACGAAATTTGATCAAAATCGTTCCAGCCGTTTTTGAGAAATTCAAATTATTGTTAAAGTTGCCTAGAACGAACTAACCGTATATTCATTTTATGAGAAACATGAACTATTTGGTATTATTGAAGACGTAAACTCAAGTAACTGTACGAAATTTGATCAAAATCTTTACAGCCGTTTTTGATAAAATGAAATTGTAAAAAAAATGCGTAGCATAAACTTCCCTTAATTATTGGGCAATGTCAACCATTTCTTCATGTGTATGATAAAATGCCTAAGTTCGAGATTTCATTAATTTTCGCTCCACTGTTTAGGCTCCAGAGCCAGTAACAGACAGACAGACATCATTGAAAAAAAAACACTTTTTCGGACTCGGGTACACCTAAAACGTGTATTTCCATCAAAATCTCGAGATCGATTTCTTTCCCGATAACAATACTTTCTTGGTTTACCTACTTCGTATATAAGAAAGTAAAAACTAAGGATATAATTTTTATCGAAGCTTCTTTACGGTTCGCAAGTTGGAATGTATGCATTGAAAGAAGACGTTTCCGAAGCACCTTGATTTTAAATGGCCTGATTTTTTCCAAAATGTTATCTTATTTACCGTCTTAAATTTACTAATAAATAAAGCTGTTGTTATTATAATATTTACTAGCGTTGAATTTCAACGACTTAGTGAATCTATTTTCGCTGTCAATTCTATGGCGTATGCGGGATTTTAGTCTACGAAAAACTGAAAATCACCTATAAAGAATACTTTTCCACTTAGCTTTCCTGATAATTTCTACTTTCTCATATACAAAGTATATTGAGAAAGTATTGTAATCGCGAAAAAATTCGACCTCGAGATTTTGACGGAAATATGTACACATGTACACGTTTTAGGTGTAGCTGAGTCCGAAATAGTGGCTTTCGCAATGTCTGTTACTGGATCTATAGCAGGGGTGGGCAAACTTTTCTGCATGGCGGGCCGCATCGGTGTTTGCGAATTCTTAAGCGGGCCACATTGAAAGATGCCAATGCGTAGGCTGAGAGTTTAAATCGGAAATTGCTTAGATTCTTAGGCATCATACATAAGTGAAAAACAAGCACAAACAAGGATTATAGGGCTAAATTTTCAAAACTAAAGGTTTTATTGTCATAATTTTACCAAAAGTAATATAAAATTGTCTTAAATTTTACAGATAGCTTTTTCACCAAAGCTTCGCGGGCCACGTTAAATGCTCTCGAAGGCCACATATGGCCCGCGGGCCACGGTTTGCCCACCCCTGATCTAGAGCCTAAACGATACAGCGAATATGAATGAAATCTCTTACTTAGGCAGTTTATCATACTGAGCAGAGTATACATAGAAATGGTTGACATTGATCAATAATTAAGAGTAGTTTATTCCACGCATTTTTAACAATAATTTGATTTTCTCAAAAACGGCTTTTACGATTTTGATCAAATTTCGTACAGTTACTTGAGTTTACGTCTTCAATAATACCAAATATTTCATATTTCACAAAAAATTTATATAAGGCTAGTTTATTCTGGGCACCTTTAACAATAATTCGATTTTCTCAAAAATGGCTATAACGATTTTGATCAAATTTCGTACAGTTACTTGAGTTTACGTCTTCAATAATAATGTATAGTTCATATTTCTCAAAAAAATGAATATAAGGCTAGTTTATTCTTGGGCAACTTTAACAAAAATTTGATTTTCTAAAAACCGGCTGATACGATTTTCATTTTATAAAGATAACTAAACGACGCATTGGTATATGAGAAAGTTTTTACCATGTATGTTGTACCGAATTTTTTCTATGATATCACTTTCGCCAAATCCAGCTTCATACCTTTCTGAAATGTTTACTTTTATGTCTTGTATGAAAGAAACCCGTGAAAAGGCAACTTATAGTTGTCCATGTTTCAACAATGGGTCTGATACATGCACACCAGATGTGTGGGCCTATTTGCGTTAATAAACATTAAGAGAAGGTTCAATTGCTTTGGTCAAACGCTATAAACGCTTCCCAAACGCAGTTTCCTGAATAATTATCAGTATCTATTTACGTTTTTATGTATAAAAGTTGACGTTTCTACATCGATAATTTCGTTGCTTAAACAAAAGTGCGAAGTGACTACTGCTATTCTATCGTCTATTTTGAAGGTTTTATTGAAGATAATTGAGTATGAGGTAACAATGATGGTCGCCTTGGCAACACCCGAAAAGAGTATGAAAAATTCACAAAATTTCGAAATAAATGGCGTATTTCGGAAAATTTTGGCCGTGTTACATGTAAACATCGCAAGAATAAGATAATACTACACAGCTTAACCATCGAAAAAGCAAAAACGAAGATAATCGGTTCATATTAACATTGGGGTTCTTAATTCAATAAATGTTTTTTTTCATTTGGTATCGGGTAACGCTTGTGTAAAATGAAAAGAATCTAACACGAAATTTACTTCAGCAATCGCCATATCATTACCAACATAAATACGTAATTATAGCGTTCAGTAGTTGGCATATCATAGGCATAAAAATACACAGATGAATGGATAAATAAATACAAGAACAAACACCGAAAAAAACATGCACATGCACGAAAGCATTTCGAGAAAACGAGAGCGCGTAAAATTAAATAAAATTAGAACGCTAGGTGTAAAAAAGGAAAGGATGGGAAAATTTTTTTTAAAAAACGCGAAACATCGCCCGCGGCTTGTTTTCGACGCTCGGCGCGCGATAAGACCCTTGCGAAACAAAAATAAATAAATAAACAGTGGGGGTGCCTAAACAACGCAGTCGTTACGCGGCAGAAATGAAGACGCGACGGGAAAAACTGGGTCGCCCGAGATAGGAATCTAGTCTGGTTTCGGGGAAAGGGGGACTTTTTTTGACGTTCTTCTCCGCTCAGCAAAACGGTCGGAACTCGCGGATCTAAAACGTTCGAATTTTCGAACTGGTCACGTGACGTCGCTAGCGACACGCCAACAATAGCATCCTAGTATATCTCTCCTGCGTGCCGTGTCGTTTCTGTGTGTGTGTGTAAGTCCTCCCTCCTCCCCGTTCGTCTGACACGCTTTTTAATGGCGCGATCGTGTGACTCGACGGGTTGAATATGTCCGAATATGGCCGCTAACGTCCGAATAGAGAGACACTCCGGGGTTTTATTTATTTTTTTTCCAATGTCGAGCCGCTGGCGGTTTATTTCGCTTGCGTAACGTGGAAAAGCTGGAACGAATGGGACGGATGAGATAAGCTTAAGTATGGCTGCCTTGTTTTGGAGTTGATCGACGGACGCCAATTATCGTTTTGGGGGCCCCGCTGTCACGTGTTGGACGTTGTTATTCGTTTTGGATCTCTAGGTCCCGCGCGCGCGCGTGTGTGTGTGTGTGTATATATATATATATATATATATTTATTTATTTATATATATATGCACACACAGATATACATACAAAACATATATAAGCGGTCAAGCGGCGTTTTTGTATTTTGAGCGACCGGTGAAGTAAACTAACGAGATGGATGGTCAGTGATAATTTAAATCGAGAACACAGTGAATATTATTTATTTAAATACTCATGGAGAATTTGAAAAATAAATCCTCGTCTTTAAAGTCAGATCTGAATACATGAATTGAATTAAGATTTCAGTAGGTAGAGCTATCTGAAAAAGTTAAAGAATCTTTCTGTGAAAGACAATTCTAATTTACGCAGTTTTTTGACCAACTAGGTAAAATAAGGTGTCAAATGAAAGACACTATTTGTTATTGGCAGATAAATAAAGTAATGGGAGGAAATGAGTAGCGATATTATGAACTATTCATAAGTTATACATGCGTACAACCATGCCGCAGCACACAAATACCCCTGGACGTGAGTTCCCGTCGTGTTTCATAGATATGCGAATGAAATGCTAATCTACCTTCGTATAATGCGTTTCGTCCTTAAGGGAAATGTTTATTGGCTACTGAAAGAAGTTTTAATAAAATTACAATTTCGTATATGGGCCGTTAAAGCGCATGCAATGAGAAGAGGGGAACTGTGAAGATAAAAAAAGCCAATTATACTTTTACTTGCAATAAAAAGTTTTAATTAAAACAAAATTATTAATAAAAGTTATTAGTTAAAATCCGAAACGAAGGCTAGGTGTTCATATAATCATCAAAACATTACTGTTATTGATGAGAAATTAAATATCTGTTTTAGGCGTGTGCGCTATCCTGGCAACCGACTCAGATTTAGGGGCGATCAAGATGCTATCCTTGGGCGTTTCATTTAATCTAAACTGGAATTTCCTCAGGATTATTAACTCGCAAGAGGTGGCAAAATCATTCTCTCACGTTTTTAAAACTCGCCGTGTCGGTTCTGTTCCCAATGATTTGTTTCATAATCATTATTATTTAACCTTAAATGTTCAATGTTATTGTTATATATGTTATTTTATTTATCATTATATTTGGAACTAAAATGAAGCCATAACGTAAGTCTACGTATATGTACACGCGTTTAATCAAAAACTGCCACAACTTACTGAAGCCTTCATCTTGATTGCACACGTGATACATACGAAGGATCGCAGACTGAATCCAAAGTTTAGGCTTCTGAAGAAATGCATGTCGGAATATCTAGCAGAGAGGATGTTTCAAAGACAATTGAAGCACCAGCGTACATAGGCAGAAATGGCCGTGACGACAAAATACGTGAGTGTAGGATGGAACGTTATCGAGTCTCGTTATTTCCGAGGACATTAAGAGATCACAAGAGGAAAAGCCAAACCTGCAAGAGATAACTTCTACGTACATTTAAGTGCATTTCACCACCTTCCACCCGCCAACTTGGGGAACTGCAGGATAACAAGTACATTCCTAGCGTGTTATCCCACGTTTATATAAGAAACCGGAGTGTTAAACCTTATCACCCTGTGAACGCGCATTGCAACATCTCTTCTGCTGTTCATATATGGAAACGCATCAACAAAAGTTAACAACTTGGACGTTTTAGTAACGGATAAGCTCGGTTTACCTGCCTTCAGGGCGTCGGTACTGCGATTAAAAAGTCTGCTTTAAATCCATCCTGACGCGTAAGGATGGATTAAAGCGTCCTCCGGTGAATCGGTCTCGGTGCACTGTCGAGCGGATCGTGTCAAAAGCGTCGGCCACTCCGACCGAATATACCTTCCTTCCCCCCTCCCCCCCGCCCCCCCTTCCCCCCGCCCCCCCTTCCCCCCTCCCCCCCGCCCCCCTCCCTTCTCCCCCCTCCCTTCCATCGCGTGTTGGCGATCGCCCTAGCGATCAACCTTCCGCACCACTAAGCACTCTTGCAGCCCTCAAACCCACCGCTCCTCTCCATCGCTTCTTCCCACAGCCATATCGCATAGGGCAACTAATGGTGATGTGGGCTTGCGGAGCTGTTCTCACTAGTAACTCATGTAACTGCTGCGGTTTTTGGGGTCTGGTGGACATGAGACACCTTTCATGGCCGCTCAAACAAGATGGTCAGACCCGTTATATTCTTCTCGGTATGGAGACTTATTAAGTTCAGTATTGAAAAAACCGTGAAAGGTAGTGTGGATATATTATTTATTAAAACGAACAAGAATGTTAATACAGTTGTTATCTAGCGAAGAGTTTCTCTAGGTCATATTTATAGTGGAAAATTATGAGGATTTGTGGCCTGAGGTATCAAACTAGAGAGTGAGAGTAAAGTTAATTACATTTATGGTATAATTGAAGACAATAATTAGGAGGAATGTAGGATGTTAAGTTTGCTGTGAGCCGAGACCAACAGCGACATGAAAGCGCTAATGGTGAATTAAAATTCGGAGTGAAAAATTATGTTTTCAAAGTTTTAAAAAATGCGGAAGTATTCTTCTGAATTAAATACCGTTTATTTTACATTCACATAATGTCTTAAATGTACCTCTCATTTACCCATCTCGTCAGTTATGCGAATTTGATATCAAAATTTTCAGAAAGGAAACCTCTTTTGATTAATTAAAATTTTATCGTGCTTACGCTATCACTATCTCTTCTATAATGCCAGGATGAGCATATAAGATGAAAAAATTGAACATATATATATATATATATAAAACAACTTTTTAAATTTAAAAATCTTTTAGTAAGTGTGTAAAGATGAAACCCTAATCCAACCCAAAGGTTTGTTTAAATGATTTTACTGTCAATTAAAAATTATACGGTCTTTTCTTCGTATCCAAACATTCGCATACATTCTTCATGAGTCGGAATTATTTTTAAGGGATTATGTATTGTAGGACGTAGTTCGGTATGTGGCCGTTGCCATTTGCGGTGCCACAGTCAAGAGGCGCCATTTCCATTAGTCCAACAATAATAAATCCATATTTTACTCTCTCGTGCCCTTATATGTTCGGTAAGGTATCGATTAATAAATTTAGTCGGATAGAGGACAACATTTTCAACTCGGGTTTTTTATGGTGCCTTAAAACTTACATACATACATATATACCTATACATATATATCGCGGTAATTTAATATAAAAGTTGTTAAAAAACTAAGCATTTATCTTATGTATATCCAATAGCCATAACAAGGTTGTAAAGAGGCCAGTTTCTTATTTAGGTCACAAATCAGCCGTCTTCTCAGGTGAATTACTATATTTATACATAATATTCCAAGTTTGTGCTCATTTAACCAACCACTTTGTTTGCTGGATATTTACGTACACTCATTTGTGATAGATATAGTACTCGTAACTATAGGAATAATTAAATTCAACGCATTAAGATATTCTGTTACACAACAAAGAGGAATCAGTTTCATCATCTATCACCTCATCTTCACCCGACACACTCTTCTCAAGCCATCATTTAAAAACCGTGGGTAACTGAACCTAATCGGACGCTTCATACATAGATACCCATCTTCACGTAAAAATGTACTATATGTGTGTGTGTTTATGTATGTATGTATATAGCGTGATTCAAGTTCAATTCCTCGTAGAGCAAATAATGGAGAGGGACTTAAGATAAATAAGTGGGAAGCCAGTGGATAGGACAAACACTCGCCTGCCACGCCGTAAGTGCACACACACAACACCGAAAAACACTCCCCTCTCTGCACTGCAGAGACACTGACTGCTAGGCGCTTTACCACTTAACGAGAGACAATGTCCCACGGCTCATTTATTCCTTTGTCTACCATCTTGGGACAGATTCTCCCTCCCTGGTCTAGTGACATATATATATATATATATATGCACTGAAAGGGGAAAGCGCATGCCCGAGTCCAGGGCTCTATTGAAGAAGCATTTTGTCCATTGAGGGAATGAGACCTTTGTCCCGTGAGAGTCGCAAATTGAGTCCTTTTCGCGAAACGTTTATACAGAGTTTTGCGTGAAGGTTGCTCGGAAAATTAAGTAATGACCCTGGAAGCCTTCCAGTTGTGTCAGCGAAAACGACAATTTTATTTTCTTGAGTTCAGGGTGAGAATTATTTGCTCTAATGTTGATAATGTCAAGGGACAAGAGTCTTTAGCATTTTCTCGGACCGTTCGTTTTGGTATGTATAAATGATTTATTTTACACTTCGCGTCATTAAAACTCTGATTATCTATATGAATCGATTCAATTATTGAGACTAGATAAAGGCCTGTCAATTAATTACGACGAGAAAAATTCTTATCTTTTGCATCGATTCAGAAATAGAGGCGTGGTTACCGTGTCTAGTTTCCTGGGGCTCCAGGTTGTTTGCGCTCGTATTTGTTGACATTAATAGACTCGTTGCAAATGGCTATAACGCCGTGCTGTTTGATGTAGGCATTTTTCAAAATTTCATCATGTTTTCATAGCGATGATATAGAAAATATGTAAAGTTTCTTGTAATTAAATCATTAAAGCAAGATTTCCTCAAATAAAGCTGGAACAAGAGTAGGCATCAGTGTGTGATTTATTTTATTTTATTTAAATAATGACTTCCTGTTTTTCGTATTGTCTCGAATATCAGAAGTCTTTTCAATAATTTCTTTCGCAAATCAGGCTGCGTGTCCTATACGAGGATTTAAAATCAAAACTTACTTTCTATTATTTTCACCATTTCATGGGAAGTGAGGCGGAAAATTCGAAGTATTGCATATTTTCTAAGAAAATGTGCAATAGAGAAAGATATTTTAAAGACGAAATCTATTATAGTTAATCTCATGAAATGGAAAACATACTGCATTTTTTCTTTTTGGTGAGGACCTACGATGTTAGAATAAATACGATATTCTGTCAGTATCTCCTTGGTCGTTTTACAAATAAAATTCACCTTTCTCAGGGCATTAACATTAACTTTAAAGCTAGTACAAGACCACGAAATTCGTATGTACGCATAATCCGTTTAGCACCTATACATTGCGAATAAGAAAATTCATTATTAACTGTGGAAAGCATATGTCACCAAGACATCAGATCCAATCAAGCCTTATTCCGGTACCGCTTTCTCCGTTCCCATAAAATAATACATTTATTCCTCGCCATTCAGTACAATAAAATTCCGCTCATCCGTAATTCCTTTTCTTGGAACGAGCGGATCTCCCCTTTCCTAGGCCATTTCTATTCTTTTAGGGACATGATATTAAAAAGAGGTATATGATTGTCGACCCTATAAGGAGACAAAATGAGAAAAAACATGAATTCGGAAACGAAATTCCATATCATGCTCCATAATGCACGCCATTTATATTTTATGTATCCTGACAGAGCGCAGAATATGTGGAATAGATAAAATTATATGTTACCGCAATAAGTAAATGTGTAATCTGATTATTAATGACTAAAGTGTATATTCATATATGTATCTGGACTGTTTTGATGATGGAAATGTAACTTATGCAGCGCACTGAGTTATTTTCTTGATTGATGAATAATTCAACAATCCATCGTTATTTAAATATAGAAACCATTAAAATGAACGGATTTATATTTCACCTAAAAATACTGTAAATTTGATAATTATGAGATTTTGTTCAGTTATTTTATATGTATTTCTAATGCATTTGTACCTACAACGAAACATAACGTGCAAGCCAACATTTTTGGTGATTGGCAGGCTGTCACTTAAGAGCCTCCTACTAACATACAGAATGGTTTGCGCTTATAGAGATTCTGAAGTTAACCAGAAATTGTTTCGCTAGTCAATCTCACTGAACTCCGATTCATCAGATACATGAACGCTAGGAAGAAAAAAAAACACCCTTGTCTGTCTGAATAAAAATGAAGCCTTATGATTGGGTGATATTTATGTATGGAATGATATTCTCCACGTGATGCGAGGGAACCCCGTCGGGGATATATGAAACCCTAGAGAAGACGGAATAGAATGAGGGGTAGATTCTTTTGATGGCAGGAATAATCTGGATTCGTTCCAAATGAACTCGATGTCATTCGCTGTCAGTCATCACCTCTTTAGGGAGATGGAGTAGGAGTGAAAGAGAGGGAGGTGGGGAGGCAGCCAGGCGAGGGTTGCTTTCTCGCGTCCCATCGTTTCCGCGATAAACCCACCTCTCCTTTATTCCAACCTCTCGTTTCCCTTTTCTTCCCTTCCGCCCTCCTCTTCTGCCCCTCGCCTTCCTCCTGACCTTACTTCCAACCACCACCCGAGACCGTAGTTAAGAGACCAAATCATTTCGTCCATATGATAAGCTTGGCGAAGGTCCCACTGTGAAGGGGGCCATCGATGAAACCAGACGCCAGATAAGGAGGGCGTCATTTCTCTCTCTCTCTCTCTTGTTCGCCCTCAAGCCCCTCGACCTCTCGCGTAACCCCTGGAGACGTGTCATCTCCCGGCATTCATTCCTCCCCTCATTTTCTCACATTACATTCTTTGATTTCTTTTGTCGCTCACCCTCCCTTTCGTACACGTTTATAACCTTTACCCTCCTCTTATTTTCTTCATTCTGAATGTTTTCCGTTATGTATTTTTTTGTTGCGTGTATTTATAACTGAACTTGCTTATTTAAAGTATATAGCTGTAGTACGTGCTTCAACCTTTAAGTGGATCTATCAATTTTTAAAAATAAATATTCAACAAAACATTTCAGGATTGTGTCATAATGGAGCTCAATTTTTTTTATTATAAATTTTATCTATCTATAAAAATGTTCTGTCATCCATACGGCTCAAACAATGGATTTTCATTCTTCAAAATCGAGAAAATATGTTGAAATGTTCCCGGGCATCTAAAACTACACCTAATTTGCAAAAAGGCGCCTTTTCACACCTTTTTCGTTAGGTAAATTATTTATTATGGCTAATACGGGTGATAATGATATATTTAAATCCGATGATTAATTTATCGTGCTGTCGGTTTTATACAAATTAGGCGTATTTTATTCAGTAACAAAGTATTGTAAATTATTTCGAAATTAATAAATTTGAATTGAAATTCTGCCTCGTGTTTAAATATAATTTAATATTCAACGTATAACATATATATCAGAGGATCCTACATGCTTTAAAAAAAATTGACCAGACAATCAGTATCTCATTAACAATATAACGATTTAACTACTAGAGTTTCTTGTTAATGTGCAATGAAAAACGTTCATACGTGCATATTAATTCGGGTCATTATGAAATAAAAAATTTTAAAAGATAGTGTTTACATAAATAATTCGCGCTCAATAGTGCGTATGGCTAAAATTTGTTTCACACCTGAAATATAAATTTTAAATATTCTAATAGAAACAGAAAACCGCGTAAAATACAATAGAATTTTACACAGTATTTCAAATGATATAAAAAATTAATGTGATTAAAATGCCACGATATCGCATTTATTCTCAAATTCCATCATAAAATATATTTAATAAAGTGGAATGAAAAAATATAAAGTATCTTTAATTATATATATAAATCAATGAATTTTACATTAAACATTTTATAATATATTTATATATATTTCAAAGTAGAACCGGGACAAAGGCTATGCTAGCGTGGCACCCGCCTTGGGCGCAGCGAATATGGCAATTTGAATAGTGGAGTTGTAACGCTAGTAAATTATGTACACTTAATTTTCGCTTATATGAGACCACAGAACCTCTAGATAACTTTTTATGTAAACACTCGTCCGGCCCGCTGAATGTATCTTGGCTTCCAATGCGGCCCTCCGAAACATTCGTAACTACGAATGTGGCCCGTCGAGCAGAAAAGGTTGCCGACTTTGATTTAGAGGAAATATTTTGTATGTATATACAAGAAAGCAGGAAATCTGCCTTATTATGACGAACTCCTAAAATAGATGATTGATTAGAAATGATTGTTGTAAATACAAGTTTTTATAGCTTAGCGGCTTACATAGTAATTGGCTAAATATATTCACGGTCGGAATAATTTCTGACTAGAAAGCCACTATCCCATGTGGTTTGATACTGGACAAATCTCATGTAATTATATAGGTGTATAATTTCCCGTGTCCGTCCGTTCGTCTGTCTATCACGCTCTACATCCCAAGAAATGTGTTTTAGAGAAATGAAATAAACTTCATTTTGTTTCTACTAGCTATGAGATCCCAGCAAAACTATTTTAATTTTCATCCGTCATCTTGAAACAAATGGCGGTCCTTTAAAATATTTAAAAATCATACTTCGGATGCTGTATTTCGGAGAAAAAAACGTTTTGAATGAAAAATATTCGCATTGATAAGAGAAATCTCGAAAATTATTTTCAGTTTAGCGAGGCTAAATGCAAGGCTTGTAGCACCGAAGCCCTTAGAGAGAGCAGGGGCCGCTTTGACGCGCGTAGGGGCTGGGTTCCTAGTGTATTTTAATAGAATCTAAAATATACTTATCCCCATGGAATTAGATTTTAAAAATATTTTCTACTCTCATTGTTAGTTTCTCATAAAGGAATAACTATAAGGTAATGCTTTTATTATTTCATAGTATATTTAAGTTATATATACGCCGAGTTAGCTAAATGTCACGGACCCCATCCTCTGTCGTTTCGCCGTAATTAGATTCCCCTTCCCTAAGATGAGCCTTCCTGGAGAATGATAGCCTGGAGCACAATACAGGACCGTTCGAGAAAAGTGGTGTAATCTTCTCGAGATACAGAAAAATACCATATTTCAGCTTATAAGAATGCAGCGCCCCCTCACCAATCCCTTAAAAAGGTATTGTCAATCTACTGTCTCTCCAGCGAATTCTTGCCAGCCATAAACGAAACCAGTCGTAATTCGTTTCCTCTTCTGTCATCATTTACCCGGAAATCCTTCCTTTCATATACGTCCCGACGTTTTCCTCCTTAAACTAATTTCTTTACTCCCCCATATTCTCGTCAACAAATCTTCTTCTGCTATATTGTTTTTCCCGAATGAATTTATCTGAGGTTGTTTATAATTCGAAATTTTGTCACTCAATTATTAGGTAAATGTAAATGTTTAACCAATTTTCTCTTTCTTGATGTTTAAAAGCTCTTTAATGACACGAACAATTGCTTATAATTTTGCAAGGCGGTTAATGCAGCAGTACTAAAAATTAATATTGAAAATAACTACAAGGACATTTTTATTTCAAATAAGTGTCATTCCGTTTGCTCCAAGAAACCTTAAATTAATATGAATGATTAATATTATATTAGATTTGATTCATTCAAATAACATATTTATTGTTCAATTAAAATGTCCGTTCCAAACAACAACTTGTATATAAATTAAGGCCTCGTTCACTAATTCCATAATTTTAATATATAATTATGAAAATTTAAGATATTGTGCTGAAAAACAGGAGTTACGTTAAGAGGAAATCATCGGCATTAGCCGTCCGTAGTGAAAGTATAAGTTACAAAGCCACTTCCCGTATTTGGGAATAGAAAATGTGATGTACATTTATCATTCATATATAAAGTTTACAGTGACGTGCACTTCAGTTATTTTATGTCGATATAAAACAATATACCAAACTGAAAATTCATATAGAAGAAAATTCCACGTTCTGATATAAAATACCTGATAAATGTTTATTAAATGCAGGAATTATAAAGGTGCCGAAGTTGATTTTTTCGAATGGCTTCGTTTGCATTCTTAAAAGCTGTAGTCTTACATGTCGGAGATTTGAATTTTTATTCACTGCAAATATTTGAAAAACTCGATCGATTATTATCGATTATTACTTAAATAAGAACATTATTTCAAAAATTGCGGCAGCATTTCATGTAGTAGAGATACTTGTAAGTTAAATATTTACTTAGGCTTTTCATCTTACTATAACAACTTCAGCAAGGTAAACACGAATTAATTATTTAAATAAACTTAAATATCCATAATAATTCCCTTTCTTCGTTCGTTATAAGATAATTTAAAAGAAAAACGTAAAGTTTCTATTGCGTCGTTAAACGCATGAAAAGTTTCTTCTAGTTAATTAGCCGTCTTCGCTGCAGACGTATTCTCCCGACGACAAAAAATTTTATTCCAAAGATTTTTGAAGTTGATATAACAGTATAAATCCTGGTATACCATTTACATATTTGCCTCAGACGCAAGCATTCCCGTTATTCCTTTACGGGGAATTAAAAGGCTTTTATTTCTTCTCGGTTTATAAGATCCTTCCAGGGATATCTTTCTAGTTCCTAACAATGTATTCGCGCTCATTCGCTCGATTCGTATTCCACGCAACCAAAAAGAAGTATCCGGCGATAACAATTTCACCTGTTCCGAGGAACCCAACGACCGCGCGAAACAGAAATCCCAATAAATTTGTTTTATTAGTATAAGTTATAACGCGCAGAAAAGCTCCTTACCATTAAAAAAAAATTAAATTTAATTACAAAAGAGGGAATTCAAAAGATTGGATTCTGAATGAAGGCATTAAACGCGCCCACGCGAGGAGTCATCGCAATAACGCTTATCGAGGTCTCGCTTCATTAAAAAAAAATTCAGTGTTTATTTTGAGAGACCATTCACGGACTCATCCATCTCTTTCTCTTACTCTCATTCTTTCTGCCT
This sequence comes from Uropetala carovei, assembly GCA_036926305.1. Classification (NCBI taxonomy): domain Eukaryota; kingdom Metazoa; phylum Arthropoda; class Insecta; order Odonata; family Petaluridae; genus Uropetala; species Uropetala carovei. The sequence goes on along the minus strand of JAXCHB010000068.1, from coordinate 12,127,334 downwards.
GATTAAAGACGGATTCGTGTAAAACGCTATATCTTTTTTTTTACGATATTTCCACACCGCGAGTCAAGAATGATCCTTTCTCCTCAACACATTCATCACTTAAGCGCCACTGAAATTTCTATTGAATACTAGCTACTGTTGTAATATACAATTCATTTTTTTAAAGGATTTACTTAGGTAGTAAAATTCTATGATCCTGTTCAACTTTATGTATGCTCATGTATGATTTATAATTATTATATACAACCTGTGCGATGTCATGTTTTCAAAATTGGTGGAATGGCTTTATCAGAACACTCCAGGCGCATAAAATGCAGTTTCTTTTGGGTACTCGTGGAAAAATTAATAAATGCATCAATACATGAATTTAGTATGACGAATTAGCTTAGTTAGGATTGGGTAATTAGACAAACGAATCCAGTCCTTAATATACAGCCATCCGTCGAAATACACGGTTTCCTTTTGCACGTTTGTAGTTTAGCACGGTTTTCTTTCCATATATCTCGTATTGAACGGCCATCTTTTTTGTTTAATTGCGGTTTTCTATATCTATCTATATCTACAGTTCACCCTGCAAGCCACCGCAATGGTGTGTGGCAGGGGGTACAATAGCACCAAGGGAAAGCGCTTAATAATGAATAGTATCGCTATACGTCGGCTGATTTCTTTTCGTAACTGCTGTTCTGCTCAGCTATCGTTCTAGGGAAAAACGAGCCTTTATACCTCTCAGTCCTACAGGCTATCTCTTTTATTTTCCGAGGATGGTCCATTCTACCGATATAAGTTGGCGCTCTTATTATTTCTTCGACATCGCTGGAGAATATATGCGTTCTAAATCTTTCAAGAAGTTTTAACCTAGAGCGTGATCTGCGCTCAGTTAGTGATTCCCATCCTAAGTCCTGTATCAAGCCTGTAACACTTTTGTTACTAACGTTCGTACTAACGGTCTTTTACATAAAATGTCTCAGTTCGTCATAGAGGTCATAGGGAAGGACTAAAGGAAATGTTCAATACAGCGAAATTGAATTGTTATTCTCAAATTTATCCTTGCGTCTTCCAATGGGAAAATCTGTCTCACTCTGCACGGTTTCGCTTTGCACAGTCTAATCCAGGAACACATGGACAGTGCAGAGTAAACGATGGTTGTACTGTTTTGTACGCATCGATGTTATTTATTTGTCAGTCATAATTTTTCGTCGTTGCTTTGATACAGTGTCGTAACTATGGCGGTGGCATTTTCCATAGGCGCCGCTTGCAGAAGGCGCCAAACGCGCCAAAAAAATGTGTCAAAAGTCCGTTTTCCCATAAATATTATTTTAATACTCAAACGTTAATTTATATATAATAAAAACTCGATTATTGTCTATTGAAACCCTGGAAAAATTGTATTATAACCAAGGTGTTTCATAAAATTTTTCCATAGACGCCATATCGCCTAGGTACGCCTCTGCTTTAATTAATAAATCACATCGTGTCATTACAGTCACAGATGCGTATAATATATTTGAGAAACGTCTACATAGTTTTATAAGAGTGCCAAAGGAGCTGTTCTTAAGGGAAGTAATGGAGAAGAGGAAGATACAGTGCCGAAGTATTTTAGGAGTGAGTGCATTAGTTAAGGATGGGAGTGGAGCGAATCGATGAAAATAGGCATGCCCGGGGAAGAGCGCAATCGTCTTTCATATGATCGAGCGTAGGAGAGCCTATCCTCTATAAGAGAAGAGGGAGAATTATTACTGTTATCGAAGAGAGTCGTAAGAATTTTACGGAGTGGATGAAATCGTCCGGACGAGGGGCGGGAAGATCCTAAGGACAATATTTCTCTCGGAATCCAAATGCAATCTCCTAATAGCTATCCACATAGATGGATATATTCCATCCACTCAAAATTCCTCGTTACGCTGAAAGGGAATTTATCGCCAGCAGCGAGTAAAGGCATTAACGCTCTCCATGTCAACAGCAATATGATTTATTGATATTTAATAGTTCTTTTCTGCGTTGTGCCCGTATTTTGCGAAAATATGAACACTACCATTTTCGAACTTCGTGTGCTTGCGGTTCGCGAATTTCCACTTCTCGACAACATTTTTTATGACCATTACTTCTGTTTCGCGCCGAATGTTTGCATTTCGCGCCATGCGTTTCCGATTCCAGCCAAGGTGACCCTCTAATTTTTACTTTCTCTATACGTAGTAATGGGAAAGTAGTGTGTTCATGAAAAAAATCGACTTCGAGATTTAAACGGAAATACACGTTTTGAGATCCCTAGAACACGTTTAGACTATTTTCGGAATGATATGTGTGTGAGTGTGGGCGCTCTAACTCAAAAAGTACTTACCATATCGTTACCAGACTTCGTATTTAACACTTCACCATGAGCACAAAGAACTTATTAGTTTTTGGATAATATCGGTCAAGCGTAAGTCGAGGTTTATTCGGAACCCGATTCGGTTTTTGCGATATTTCTCCGTTAAAACATCATTATTGTATATACAATTCTATACAAGGGTTATAGATAATGTAATTTCCTACAACTTTTATTTGAAACAATTTTCCATAGCAGTTATTGTTTAGGAATTATTTATAAATAATCGGTTTTTTCGGGTTCCGTCAAATATCTCCTTAAAAACGTCGTTATTGGTAATCTTCATGAAGACCAAAGTTGTAGAGAATAATATTTCTTTCAGGTTTTGTTTGAAACAAATTTTCATAGAACCATCCATTTCGGAGATATTTAACTTATTCGTAATTTCCAGTATACAGCGCCACCACCATGTAGCGGTGAATTCTGTAAACATATTCAAAATATACCTAATTTACTGCAATAAGGACGGCTGTATTCTTTTACGATACGAAATAATAATTTTGCCTTATAATGCTATTCATAATAATTAAAATATCTATACCCCAAATATGGAGAAAGTCATGTGTTGGCCACATCAGATTTTCTTTAAGATATGCAGGCCCCTCTGTACCTCGAAGTAGTTCCGGGAGCTCCGAAAGACCTTTGAAGGTAGTTCGAGCAGTCTAGGTTGTGGTCGCTTCTGAATCGGTAGGCAGCGAGCATCGACTTAATTCTTATCGCTGTGAATGACTCAGGAATAGTCTACAAGTGTATGTCCGCTTTTGACTGTTTAACCGAGGACAGGACCGTTCCAAGGTATTAGCCTCCCCAGGCGAACCTCCAACCTTCCCCCTCATCCTGCTCTCACTACCAACCTTCGTCCCCCTCCCATTCTCATTACCAACTTTCAAAAACGAATGACGCGCATTAGTAAGAATAAATTTCTACGTTCAACAGTTATGTATAACAGTGGCTGTATGTCATTGGTGTCCAATACGCTCGCCACATGTGGCGTATCGACTATTGACGTGAGGTGAATTGATTCTCTGCTTACTCTACTAAAGTAGTTGACGCTTATTATTATCACTGGTTATTCTTATCAGCCGGTTATTGTAATCAAACGCGGAATTCCAAAACCAGATCTAATTTAAGAAAATTTGCCATTTAATGCTATCAGCCGCTTGCTATAATCGTTTAAATGTAACCCAGTATGATCACATAAAGCGAAACACACTGTACTACATAGTAATAATGTAAAATGTCATATTTTTAAAAATAATAAATAATATAAAATATATTATATCATTCTAACGCTCTCGTATAAAGTCCTATTTATAAATATAACATTGCATTTTGTATAATGTGGCAAAAACAGTATTATATTTGTCACAATTGTGGCAAGCATGAAAATTATATTGAACACCACTGCTATAGACCAGGGGTCGGTAGCCTATGGCACCCGTGCCATAAGTTACACGCGAGGTGATTTTGAATGTCAAGCGAAAGAAGAAATGACAAACAAGATAAATAAGTCATATTCTATATATTTATTACTAGTATTTAGAACTAACGTTATATTTTACAGTAAGAGTAATTATTCATCTATAAACTCTGCTTCTAATTCTGTAACACTGTTTTTATATAATTCACGTGCCTTCCGTCTCGTGTTCTCTATCGCCGCCTATATGACTGAATGAATGCAAAATACGGAAATTCAGACTGATACGTACAAATGTACACCGTTTACATTGTGATCCTTCTTTAATTAAACCAACTCAACTAATAGAAAATGATCATTTAGTTTTATTAAAATTTATTACTGGCACGCAAGACCATATATTGACGTGAATTTGGCACGCCACTTGTGCAACCACTTCTCTAGACCTTTCATATCCCACTGTATACAGCACTTATGTGCGAGAAATTAATTCAGATTATTGTCTCCGCCCTCCTAATTCTGCCGCGATATGTGAAGGTTGAACCTGCCTTTCTCCAGGAGCCTCGACTTATCGAGCCTTTTTGACCAGAGCTTGTAGAATAGTTCCTATGAGCCTCTCCTCGCGTTCCTGAAATTGAATAGGTACCTATAGGAACATTTTCTCGGGTACGTCACAATGGTTCGGGCCCGGTTACCTGGGTTGGATGTTTTGCGGGCAAGCGATAGTCATCTCCTCATTGAAAATCAACCTTCGCACATGCGCCGCGAGCGTTTTTTTTTTTTGCTGCCATCTTAGCCCGTCAGTCAAACTTTGCCTTCCTTGACGGACGGCTGTGTTCTTTCTCTATAGTGTCGATAAAATACACCTTTTTCGGAAGTGACCGATTTTTGTATTCCTGAAGGTAAATTCATAATCTGGGACTTCATCAGCGGAACTTAGTGCCTACTGGAAAAGTGTTTGTGAGCAGGATTTGCCAGATTCTTACGCCGTTGGAATCATCAAAGGTAAGAGGTCATTTCATCTAAATTCTCCTAAAGTGTAGTGATGTATTTGCATGACTTCATTTAAATGGTAAACGTTTTCATGGTGCTGTGGATTAGATCCCTTTTTTCATTGGATGGGAATTATAATGTAGTGTAGAAATTTATATTTTCGTCGAAGTTAAATGTGTCACATTTCAGTGGGAAAGGAGAAGCCATTAAGCGATCTGTTTTTCGTCTTCGCAATCCCATTCATGCAAATATTCTGATTAAAAAGATACGCGCATTAAAAACTATAAGTAGCTTTTATCCCGAGATTTATTACAATAGTATCTGAGGTTATTGCCAACAAACACCAGTTCCGGTTTAAGCTTCTTCGAGGTACATATCAATCGTATTTAATGGACCTAAACGTATATTCGATCATCCTAAAAATATGTTCGCGTACGCTATTAAACAGGCGTCGTTTTGAGTTCTTAGTTTTACAAACGTGTGATAAAATCTGGATGAGTAGAATGCCTCCTTCCAGGTCAGTGTTTCCCAACCTGTGTGCCACGAAGTGTTTTGAAGGGTGCCGTAAAAAAATATTGTTTTCCCATTTTTAGCCTCATTTTGCATTGTCGGCTTTCAAGAATGCAAACCAGAGTTACGTCGACCTTCATTTCGTCGCAAGGGCACTTCGAAATGAAAGGAGATATGGAGATTGGAGTTAGGGATTCAACTTCACCACGACTATTACTGATGGTGGATAGGGAGGGGTGCCGCCAAATTCTGAAAAGTCACTTAAGGGTGCCGCGACTCTAAAAAGGTTGGGAAACACTGCTCCTGGCTTTATACCAGGGCTTCCCGCCATGGTTCGCTGTTACGCCCGCCGAGGTGTGTTTAGGTGTCCTTAAAAATTGCAGCTCTTGCGAATGACAGTGTTTAGCGGTCACAGAATACTGGAAAGTACCAATCTAAAAAGACTTGGTGACTTTGTATTATAGAATTTACATATTATGTCATTTAATGTATTTTATGATTTTTCTCGCAGTTTTTTTCATCAATTCACCAACCTCACGGAAGTGGCTCATTGTATCATTTACCTTTAATCTTTATTGTAATCTATCTCACCCCTTTTGTGAACAGTCATCATTCCTTTCTTCCTTGTTGATTAAGGAATGTCACTTCATGTTTGCCTTCTAGTCACATTTCTCTGTTCATGGATTTATTAAAAACACCGGTTAGTACTTTTCTTATAAAACTAGTGTAATTCCCGTTGAAATATCAACGTAAGAGTTACAGATAGATTGATTATTAATATTTGCATTTAAAATAATTAATAGCACACTATTACATATGAAATATTTCGTCATATACTACATTTCTAGTGAATATTCTGTTGTCGTATAGTGAATGCCTTTGGTTTTTATTTTCGGCCATAAAATTCTGGTATTCTTCTCCCACCTTGTTCTCCTCAATGCTACATATAATTGTCGGTGTACAAAGACAGGGAAATAATTATATGTATACATATATAACGCAGGAAAAGTAATAGGTAGGTATGATATTTACATTAACAAATAAATGTGCCACTCGAATATTAACAACTACCGAAAATATATTGTGATAGAATGCGTTCAGTATTAGATAACTGACAAAACATATTTTCAAGTGGTCTAATTAGATTTCGCTGTCGGCCATCTTGCGTTCCTTACAAAACGACGTTTTTATTATAGAGAATATTCGAAAGTCTATATGTTCGTATTATACAGGGCGATTATTTTATTCGTGAACGTTGAAAAATCGCGTCAGACAATATGCTGAGGAGAGCACGTATATGTAATCAGCAATGTGGTGCTCATTTTCGACATTTGCTGTAAATGTTTTTAAAATAACATCAAACTATGTTCATAGAAATTTTAGCAATTCTCTCTCTCCGTTTTGTATTCTAAGATATAGCGATTTTTTCAGGGTCCTCGAATAAAAAAATCAGCCCACATGATCTCGCTACTTTGTAATTTTTATGTTTAATAAAAAATGGTGTTTTAGAATAAAATTTAAAACTTACAGCTACGAGCTATAAGTGTTGAGTGGAAGGGGAGGGGGAGAGAGGACATTGGCGCCCGTCGCTTTCGCTGTTAAACCGAAGGCGCCCTTGCAAACGTAAAGGATGGGAACCTCTGCTTTACACCATTCAGCGGTTCACGGCTCCATTTACCCCCCCCCCCTCCTCTCCCCTTACCCCTTCCCCTCCATATCTACGCCTACCCTATCCTCCCTTCCTCCCCTCTCCACTCACGTTGTTTTTACTTTCTCCATACGTAGTATGGGAAAATATTGTGATCACGAAAACAATCGACTTCGAGATTTTAACGGAAATAGACGTTTTGAGGACCCTATAACACGTTTAGACTATTTTCGGAATAATGTCTGTGTGTGTGTCTGTGTGGATTTTTGTGATTCTGGGCGCCCTGACTCAAAAAGTACTTGCCATATTAACACCAAATTTCGTATATAACACTTTAGCATAAGTACAAGGAACTGATTAGTTTTTGGACAATAACGGTTAACCGGAAGTTGAGGTTTATTCGGTACCTGATTCGGGTTTTGCGATATTTCTCCGTTAAAACATCATTATTGTATATACAATTCTATACAAATGTTATAGAGAATGTAATTTCCTACAACTTTTATTTGAAACAATTTTCCATAGCAGTTATTGTTTAGGAATTATTTATAAATCGGTTTTTTCGGTTTCCGTCAAATATCTCCTTAAAAACGTCGTAATTGGTCATCTTCGTGAGGACCAAAGTTGTAGGGAATAATATTTCTTCCAGGTTTTGTTTGAAACAAATTTTCGTAGAACCATCCATTTCGGAGATATTCAACTTTTTCGTAATTCCCTGTATACAGCGCTACAACCATGTAGCGATGAATTCTGTAAACATATTCAAAATATACGTAATTTACGGCAATAAGGACGACTGTATTCTTTTACGATACGAAATAATAATTTTGCCTTATAATGCTATTCATAATAATTTAAATAACTGTACCGCAAATGTGAAGAAAGTCATGTGTTGGCCACATCAGATTTTTTGTTTCGAAGTTCACTAAAATTTTGGCGCCCTATATATGGATATATTATTACTTTCTCCATATACGTAGTATAGAGAAAGTATTGTTTTCATGAGAAAAATCTACTTCGAGATTTCTATGGAAATACATGTCTTGAGGTCCCTAGAACACGTTTAGTCTATTTTCGGAATGATGTCTATGTGATTGTGGGCGCTCTAACTCGAAAAGTATTTGCCATAGTATTGCCAAATTTCATATATACCACTTTGGTATGATCGCGAAGAGATGATTAGTTTTTGGATAATACCGGTTAACCGGAGGTCGAGGTTTATTCGAAACCCGATTCGGTTTTGGCGAAATATATCCGTTAAAACATCATCATTTTATATACAGTTCGATACAAATATTATAGAGAATGTAATTTCCTACAACTATTATTTGAAACAAATTTTCATAGCAGTTATTTTTTAGGAATTATTTATAATCGATTTTTTCGGTTACCGTCAAATATCTCCTTAAAAACGTCGTTACTGGTAATCTTCGTAAGGACCAAAGTTGTAGAGAATAATATTCCTTTCAACTTTTGTTTGAAACAAATTTTCGTATAATCATCAATTTTGGAGATATTTAACTTATTCTTAAAATTCCAGTTCACAGCGACACCACGTTGGTAAAATTGGGAAGTATTATCTACCCAATAATGGTGCTTAAAGAGGATGACTGTATTCTTCTTTAACAAAAAATAATAATAATTTTAGCTCAAAAGCTAACTTTGATATATATATATTTTATAAATAATTGACCTATTAGAGATGTTTCGCGTCCTCAATGTTTACTCTTTACTATAACATGCAATTTCATATTTTTTTTGTTAACATAGCAACTGAATTCAATTAAAATTACCTTGCGATACATTGAGCTGAGGAGATTTTTCGGTTGTTGTTTTTTTTAGTTCTTTCCACTTTGCTGTTAATGAAGACTATTGAAAATTTTTAAAATTTTTTAGTATAATCGCTGATAAATATTTCTGAGAACGGTGATGTCAAGAGCAATCATATTCATTGCTCTCTATGGAGAAAGTCATGTGTTGGCCACATCAGATTTTATTATAATATATTTATAATGCTCGTGATTAGCAGTTTTCGGAGTAAACAAACGTGATAACCCTTGACTTAATTATTTTGTAGCTCACCGCCAACGCCGCTACTATGCGATAACAGTCGAAATCTGGCATCTAGCGGCCAAATTAAAAACTATTGGTTAATGGAAAAGTGTCCTGCGCTTTAGTTTTGAGCATAACATTGGTAATATGCGTTCTCCACGTAATCGGTTGCTGGTCGTTGACCATAAGTTAAAACCTCTACTTGTGTGTCACTGAAAATCCCAGAGCCCTTAAAGGATATGTAAAGATCTGCCTTCATGTGATTTGGAAGTCCAATAACAAGGCTTGGGTTACCATGAATATTTTTAAAGATTGGTTTATGAATGAGTTTGTACCAGCAGTTGAGAGATTAAATAAGGCTAATAACCTAGATAATAAGACCTTATTAATTTTAGACAACGCACCAGGACATCCACAACAGCTCAACGACTTGCATGAAAACATCAGAGTTATATGTTTTCCCCAAAAAATAATACAACGGCCTTTTAGCAGCCGATGGATCTAGGGGTAATTTCCACGTTTAAAGCTACTGCGCACATTTTCTCAGGCACTTAGGGCCGCAGATGGAGAGAACAAACCTACCCTAAAAGATTTTTGGAAAGGGTACAACATAAAGAATGCAATTGACAACATTGATGAGAGTTGTAAGGAGGTTACACAGTCCAATCTTAGAGGTGTTTGGAAGAAGTTATGCCCTCATTTTTGGTTTTCAATGTTTTGATCAGGTGCAAGAAGCGGCTGAAACGGTTGTACATACGGCAAGACAACTAGGACTTGACCAAATGGAAACGGGATGCTCTTCAGCTGTTGGCATCTCATTCGGAGGAACTAACTGTGGAGGAGCTACTGGAGCAAGATGAACAGAGGGTTAAAGAGCTGGAAACACCGGAGACCCAAGAAGATGAAAAAAGTCTGACATAAAAAATCTGGCTAAGACTTTCAGACTGATTGAAGATGTTATTGCATTATGGGATGAACACGACCCAGACAGAGAAAGAAGTGCATCTGCAATCAGGAGAGTAAGGCAACAATTCGAAGTTTATACCAAGCTGTATGCAAAAAAACAAGGAAAACAAGCAACAAAAATTGGATTCATACTTTAAAAATCCATCTTCCAATATCCCACAAAATGCTGAGAAGAACATTGGCGAAGATGAAACTTTAGTTTAAAATTTAAAGAAATGCCATCATTTTGGAATGTAAGGTTTTCATTTGCTATTATCTTTGTATTTTGAACGTAATTTAAGGAAATTTTATTTTGTTTTGTTAGTTTTTAGTTTTTTTATTACGAATTTTAAATGTAAATCTATGAATTGCTATCATCTTGTAACGCAAGGTTTTCTTCCGCGTATTTTGAACGCGATTATTAAAAGAAATGTTGCCACTTTAATGCTTCGTTTTTAGCTTTGTGACGTATTTTGAAAAACTAAAGGAAATTTTATCACTTTCTAATGCTACGTTTTGATTTTCTGTTGCGCATTTCGAACGTAATTAATAAAATAAATGTTACCACTTTTTAATGCTAGTGTTTTTTTGCGGCTTGGAAATGATTCCTTGGAATGAAGATCGAAAATCGCACTGCGAAAATGTGCTGGAGATAAACTGCACAAGTGCCGAAAGAAGTCTTATCGCTTTGTAATGCTGGATTTTCATTTGCTATTACGCGTTTTGAGGGTAATTAAAAGAATTTTTTACTTTCATTTTCTGTTACGTTTTTTTTATTTTCTGTTAAACTGCATTATTTACGATAAAAAAGTGAAATTTTTAGGTTGACTGGGAACCGTACTCCCGTTATTACATTGCATCTTATGGGAAAATAGGACTTGCACTTCGCGAATTTGCATTTCGCGTCATTTTTCCGGAACCAATTATTGGCGAAGTTCAAAAAGGTGGTCTATTTAAAAATCATTTTGAAAAACAGTAAAAATAACAATTCTTCATTCCGACTTTTATTAACAGTAGAATCACTCGTGTGAAACCATGACAGTTTCGAGTTAAATAAACAGAGGAAATTAACTATGTTGATTTTTATTTAATAATGATTCTACACCTCCAGCGGTCGATTCTGTTGAAGGTTTTTTTTAAATGTTGTTTACGCTTCTCACGCGAAACTTGAACAACAAATAAAGTATTTTATTTCTCTCATTACATTGTCATCATTTCTCTTCGTAAATATTTTAACCACATGATTGAAAAGAACATTTTAATATATTTCTACATTTACAAATTGAGTTATATATTTAACTAGAGTGACTAAATTTTGCTGTCAGTTAGATGTCACTTGAATATTTAATATTACCTAATTCTTTTCCTATTATATCGTTTTCGCATCTATCTATTATTAAACATTATTTTAAATGATTGAAGGAACAGTAGCTACATGAATAAAATGTACCCTATTCCAAAGCATTTAAAAAAATTTTCCCGAAAGATGAGAGTAGGGGTGATAGTTCATTTTGTAAACAATTCATGTAAATTAATGATGACACACTTGCAGAACTGGATTGATAAATTCAGAAAAAAGGTGACAAATACATAGGCAATTTGGTTGTGAAGAAAATGAATTATACAGAAAAATATAATCACTTTTAAAACCAAGTATAGTATAAAGAATTCTCCCGTTCTCATTGCCTGAGACGTTCTTACTGCGAGGACAAAAATTCCACCGTGACTTCTTTATGCAAATTTGTTGACATCCTGTCTGATGAAACTACGGCCGCACTCCATCGAGGGGAAGATCGATATTATTTACGCACGTATTTTACAAATTACGCTCTGCAGTGTGCCAAGACGTGAAGCAGGGGATGACAAGCACTGGCCTGCTACTTTAAATGGCGCTGACATTATTTATGTCGCTGTTCTGATTGCGTCCAAATCCTGGAATTTAAAACATTCTCGAAGACTTTTTCAAGAAAGCTTGGGTCATAGCCTTTCGGAGGAGAATGCATGGAGAAAATAAAGATGAAGACGATTTGAAGTCAGGGCAGGAGAGGGGAGAAGGAGAGTAGAAGGAAAAGAGAGTAGAGAGAGAGAGATAAAATGGAGGGGAGATAGGTAGAGGGAAAGGAGGTGGCGGAAAGGCAGGAGGAGTGGAAGGGGAGAGGGGCGAAGCGAGTGATAAACAGCAGGAAGGCTAGAATAAATGGAATTCTCAAAGTAATTAAGAAAAGTCGAGATAAGAGTTGCGGAAGCAGAATGATAATTTCGAAAAAGGGTGGCTTTAATTTAATGACGTTTCGGAAGATTTGGTTTGCTAAAAATGCTACGAAGATGGGCGAATCGTGGGAGATTTGATGGGTTAAATTGGGGAATATGTTGCTGTAGATCCTATTACATGTATAATACTTTTTGTCTCTCTTTTATGTAAAATTGAATAATTTATGAGTGCCATGGCGGCGCATTAGGTCGATTACGGTGTGAGTATGCGGCCACACCTATTTTTTTGAAGATTAAAAAACAGCATCTTCTCACATTCGGTCTAACACTGTAACAAATTACTGCGCGTTAACTTTTTAAATATTAATAATTTAAATTAAAGGATTTCGGAGGAAGGAAACTCCTAATAACGGGGAATATAAAGGAGGATGTCCGCAAGAAGTTGATAAAATTGTGTGCATGCAGCATAGCCTTTTACGTGGCAGAAACAAAAAATGTATGAAATACTTGGATAGCTTCGATATGTGAGCATAAAGAAGAATGATGTTGAGAAAATGGACAGGCAGGATGAAAAACGTGTAAGTACTAAGAAGAATAGGAGAGAAGTGAGTGATTATGAAGACTATAAGAAAGAGGAAGGATTATAAATTAAATGAAGAAAGATAGCATGTTTAAAGACAAGTTAGAGGGAAAATATAAATTGGAAGGAAAAGGTTTCAGCTGATGGATGACTTGAAAGCGAAAGAGAGCTATCAAGACAGGAAGAAGACCGAAAAATATGAGTATATGGAGAACCAAGTTTAACCACGAATAATCACGAACCTGTCTACGGACAGACTATTTATGACGATCTACTAGTGCCTCGCTTCACTCTCCGATTATTTTCGATTCTAATTTAACACGAATCTAATAAATATTTGTAATATAAAACACATTCATTGAAACCGGCCCTCCTATAACACGTGTTCTTAAAAGTCGGAATCCCCAAAACTTTGTTTATTGTTTAGATACTTGTTAAATAAATGACAGACACTGACTTATAAATGCCTTGCAAAAGTCATAATTATTCTCGCGAAGCCATTAGCTAGGCAAATAGAATTCAGGATAAGCTAGTACTCGCGAAAGAACGAAGATCTTCAGAAATTATTACCCCTTCAACAGTGCTACTCGTTTCATTGTTTTTTTAAAGATGAGGTAGGATTGACGAATGTTTATTATACCACAAAAGGGTTTTAATGTTATTTAATCTTATTTCAAATTAATTTGTCTTCATTCTATCGCTCATTATTCTTTTCACAAAAATATTTTCCTTGAGAACGTCCACGTGACGAATAGTCATTAATCTGACGAATCCGTTGCTTCTTTTGACCTCAGACCTCTATCTGGAACGTGTTCGAGACGATTTGCACGTTTCACTCTACCAATATTCTAGACCAGTTGTTCTCAACCTTGTGCCTCTTGTGTCCCACCTACTACCTCTTCAAGAAACCCTGGTCCCACCATGATATAAAGAAAAACCACTTTTTCTAATAATTGTATTTCTACGTTTATAAGCATATAATTAGTACATAACAATTTGTAGACACTATGGAGAAGGTTGAAATAAAAAAGATTTACTTGGTAAATCCACGAAAATTTATTTATTAAAAAAAATAATTTTTGTGGTACCTACTACCAAATAAATCTTTTTTATTTCGACAATATGAAGAAATTCCATCAAGTTACCCTGAGACTATTAACTATATAAAGGAGAAGGTGCGAGAAAGTCTAACCAAGGGGTGCCCAAACTTTTTCATTTAATGGGCTACTTTCATCCTTGTAATTGTCTTGCGGGCTACTTATTTTTTCAATATATAAAAAGGGATTTAAAGAATGAATTGGACTACAAATTTACCGCAAAATGCATTTATTATACATTATACATCAAACAACATTGCACAATTGATTAATTTAATTTAATCTTGATTTTCGCGATTATGGGCACGTTTACACTGTATATCTTCAGCTAGTGAATGGTAATTGGGCATGTAACTAGAAACAGAGAGAAGTAAACTGTCTTCGAGATGTTCATTAGTGAGAGCATTACTGGTTTTTGATATAATTAAGTTCATATTAGAAAATAGAACTCCTTACTCAGGATAATAAGCTTAATGCCTGGATGGATGCGTGGGCGACACAGACCCTCCTAAAGGGCGACCGGTCGCCCATGGGAGACGTAATGGGCATCCGTGGTCTAACGGATTGGGGTGCCAAAATGTATTCAGCCGGCTTTGGTCCCACCTAGACGGCTTTCAAGTCCCACCGGATGAGAAACACTGTTCTAGACGATATTCAGAGGTTCTCCTCACTTCACTTACATGCTCTTCTACGCTCGTCTAAGCCGAATCATTCACTTTTTTGTGTAAATTCTCTTCTCAGATAATTAATACGCATTAATTACCAAGGAAAAAAATTAATGGTAAAATCAAACAATAATCAAATGGTTTCTCAGTTAATTTAAAAACTATTTTTTGTGGAAACAATACAAAGTTATCAACTGTTAATGTGGGTTTAATTTAATTTGATGTACGTACAATTATGCCTGCTATGGAGTTCCACAAATAGACGGCCTCTTCAGTGGCTATTATGGTGCTAAAATTCTTTCATTAAGGTGCCCACGTATTCCAAGAAGTGTGGATTATTCTCGTACATTATTTTTCTATCAGTTTAAGAGTGATTGAACATGTAATTTACATACACCGGGCGCACAGCTGTCCAAATTTACGATAAAGCGAACGCTTGCCGTTTTTATTACATGGATGTCCTGTAATAATATGTTTTATTTTGTTAAATAGAATATATCATTCGATAGAAACTGATCAATAATGAATAATGTGCTCTAAAATTTGAAAGAGATCATTAGATTTAAGTGAAAATTTCATCAAGATTCATAATCGCAGAAAGAATAGGTATGTAGCTTCTACGAAAAGTTGAAATTACAAATGTATTTTTCTCTGATTATGACGAGTAAATTCCACAAAGTGTAATATGATTTTATGTATTTTAATCAAATACATAAACCAAGTTTCTTTATTATTATATTTTCTGGCTCATAAGTCAACGAAATAGATTTTGAATAGATATTACACGCATTCAGTACAAACTGTAGTGGCCTTCATTTGACGATGTAAAAGAAAAGAATTAAGGAAAAAGCGTTTCTCCTCATACTCTAAAGACTATTATTTTTTTACCTCTTAAACGTCGAGGAGAAAACTCGTGGCGTATTACGATTCGGCGGAATTTTTTTAGCTCTGCTTAGCTTAGTTTTGAGACGTGATTTTGTCCGGAAGTGGCGATGGTAAGCGGTCTCCGCCTCGAGTAGAAGGCGAAGCAATCCCTCAAGATAAATAATTTTCTGCATCAGCAGCAAATATTAGCAAAATTTAGATAGATGTAGATAAATTAAGATATTAAGTGCAGAAACATTTCTGATTGCTAACTTATCTTAAAATCGTTAGCACATTTTTGGTAATAAGTCGTCCTTAGAATTAAATCATTAACTTGGTGGGAAAGAGAAAGAATCAAAATAGATAATAAACAAGTGAGGAAAGTGTACAACGTATCACAAATGGGCGCGTTTCGTGAAATGGAGTATTAGAAAGCAATTATATACATGTACGTAAGGGAAATAGCGTTTTAAAGTTCTTTTCTTCATCATAAATAATCCATTTTCTTCCTATTTAATAATATTACATGCACACGTAAGGAAATTAAACGTTTGTTTGGGAGATTGTTTATGTTAGCAACAATGAAGTAACCATGCAAGAAATTTTCAAAGTTCAACTCGATATAAGATTTTCTTGTTTGATTTTCTCCATAACGGCAACTCCTGCGATAAAAATATATAGGAAAGGAAATACTCTACCAGTTCTAAAACTTTTATTTGAAAAATATTTTGATATGAGCAATACTCGACGAGATATGACGACAATTTAATTTTTTGTTACCAGTAAAGTGGTATCCCTGATTGGCGTGCGTGATTCATTTATGCGATTTTCTTATTATATTTTATTGAAAGTCCTTAATATCAAATTTCATGAAAAGCCGTTCGGTAGAAGCCGAGAACGAACATGCGGACGGACGGACGGACCGACCGACGATAATAGGCGCTCACGCTGTAAGCGAAACGCACCTAACAACGCTAAGTTTATTTAAACACATTTTATTGCGTTATAGCACCACCAGTGAGTTTCTTTTCTTTTTCCATTCCAGGTGCTGTGAATCCCTCTCTTTTCATCCATTTCTAACGTCAGTGTCATTCTGTGATGAAGTGCTGTGTGTGTGTGTGTGAATGTGTCAAGAGGAATTTCTTTAGTCAGCATAGAATGCCTTCTCCCACCGCTGGAAAACTACCGCACCAAAGGTAGGAAGACGTTTTTTTTATAATCAGATTCATCCCAATTCCCCCTTTTATTTCCAGCTTTGGTTTAATGACGTTTAAGTTGTCGCGTCAAAAGGCAATAGATCGAAACTAATGTTGTTGTGCCTCTGAAATTTTCGATCGGGATATGTCGTAATTAGAGATTGGTTGAAGAAGATTAAAGTTAACGCAAGCTATAGATGAAAGAGTTTTTTATAAAATTTACATAAAGTCAGTTGGTCATCCATAACCTCACATTGCTTGAAATAAATTCACGCATCAAATTTTGTAAAGCGACGCCAATTTTCGTATCGATTGCCAAATTAATAGTTGCACATATGTATATACTTGACTAAACTCGTCTTTTCGTATTCCTCGTCAAGACGTTATGATCTATTTTAAAATACAGATGAGTGTAACTAGTCGTTATGGCACAATAGGTTGTCACATTTACTTTTTTATAGCTATGTTAACAGTGATTTCATTTTAATTTCAATTCGTCTTAATTATTTTGCTCCTTTTCCCCTAGTTTTTTGTTCCAATCCAATTGTGGCGTAATCGCGTTGCCTTTCTCGAAATTCGAGCGAGGTGTATTTTGAACCGTTAAGTACAGACAGAATACGAATTTATGAACAGCTTTTTTCCCACGATAATTACTTAGATACCATCCATTCGTAAATGTCTCGCCGCGAGAATGATTTTATCGTCGGATCAAATTAACGAGCGATCTAATTTGTAAACAACATTGGACAACAATCAAACCAAGAACCTGTGATAGTTTCGTACGTACATTTACTCCTACACTTTATGATTTAAAAAATTCCGCAGGCGCAAAAGATGTTTAAAGACTGAATAATCATCGTGGCATAACCATAGTAATCAGATGTAGCCATGTTACGTCATTAAGAAAATTGCAATCAAAAGAGAGCGAAATTTTATCAAAATAAGTTGTTTTTCATTTTTTGTTATTAAAAAATAAATAACTGCGAACAGTTTCTCTCACATAAGCGTTCGAGACAAAAAAAGTGTCATTATCCTTATCCGTGAGGTCCTATCTGGATTCGCAGTTGAGTTAAAACGCCTTGAAAAGTGCCGAAAATGATACACCGGTTATAAAACGTGAGAGTTTAAATTTTTACAAATACCTCCGTGGATGGGACAAAGTAGGGTGGAGTATTTATTTTATTTCCTTGGCGATGTCACGTCGCGCGGATAATGCTTCATTAACGGTTCCAATTAGGCGGTGGAAAAGCTGGGAAACGCCTAGTTCTCCACGAAGCTTGCGAATTCTTTCTCCGTGTTTCGCGAGTGCGTGACCTAATGATTCGCGAGTAATGCTGACAAGGTTTCATGTTCCGCCTTGGAGAAGAAATATAAAATCCCTCGCCCTTTACCGAAGAAATGCTGCGGAAACTGCGAAAGGTATCCAGAAAACCGTTAAATCCAATTAAGCGGATAATGAACAATTGATTGGAAAGTTCTCGCCGTATAAAAGTGATAATGGTCTCGCGTTCGTTTTTAGAACAGTTAACGAGCTGTAATTCTGTTAAGGACAACGGAATTTTTTCCTGCCGAAAAGTATTCTGGAAAAATCTGCGCGACATGCAGCGCATAGGCCTATTCCACACGATAATGGTACTGTTTACGTTATTCAATTGGCATGCTGAAAAATTCGATATATTAGGATTTTGTATATTTCTTTTGGAAATGTGGCCCATGTTTATGGCAACAAACCTTATGATTGGATTAATTAAATTTGAAATACTTGAGCCGTTCTTGAGCACATGTATATTTTATGCAACCGAAGATAGTATACTTCCCCGCACAGTATCGCGATGCGGTTCCATTTCAAATACGTCTCAATTCTAGGTGACGACCTATGCATACAATAGATTTATTCAGATTTTGTTTGATCATTTGTCTCTTACAATTAGTGGTAAATAGGACAGGCAGACGGATTCACAAAAACCATTTTTTCGGACTCGAGAGTACCTGAAAGATGCATGTTCATCTTTGAAGACAAACTATATTGGGGAAATATGGTAATTCTACAGATCTCCTTCTCACGTTCAAATCATGGATTTGGAAATTCGTAAGCCTGGGTACTTATATCCAAGCGAAAGGAGTACTAACCCATTGCCCAGCCCCAAATTAGGGAGATGAATTCCTTCCATAACATTCACCGAAACATTGACAATGGAGGGAAAGAAACCAGGTACTGGCGTAGCTTACTCCTACGAAAAGCACCAAGTTTAACCTACCGTCAGAAAGATAGGAGTGCTGTACTCTTCTTCACAAGTCGGGGTGAGACAAGTCCAGGTAGAATCCTACATACAAAAGGCCAGCTCTCAAACCACTCCACCAACACTTCCACATTTCTTTAGGCTAATGATTGAAAATAAGCTCAATAGCTCCAGTAACTCCGGTAACTGTAACAACTCGACCCAAAGAATAGGGAGAGAAATATATTTTATTCGCTTAACTTCTTTTAATTCCGCAAAACTAAACCGCTTTCCCCAACGAAGCTTATGGAATATTTTATGCAGAAATACTGGAATGTTTGGATTATGTTTTAAATTCTCGGAAAAATTCTATTTTTGAGAGTTCTTTCCTGATGGTCGAATGCCAAAAATCAGGACGTATAGTGTTCGATATAGTTTATTCTCTCATTTGAAGGGCCTGGTTAAGGAATAATACAGCGACTGATGGGCGCGAAGGCTGACACCAACGTCACGACTGTGAATTAGGCACGTAGTAAGAGCGAAACAGGCCCATAATATTATGGCATCGTAACCGCGAAACGTCGCTATGCGAGTGATGTGTGTACCCTTTATTTATGGCTCGTTTAACTTCAAAGAAATATTCATCGGTGGAAAAACATTACAAACCCTCTAATGCAGAACATCTCACGTGTTTTAAGGAGACCGTCAGACGCCGTCCGTATCAATCTGACCGCAGCACCTCTAGCGGCCTTACCGAAAAACTCCCCC
The DNA here is from genome assembly GCA_036926305.1 of Uropetala carovei. Classification (NCBI taxonomy): domain Eukaryota; kingdom Metazoa; phylum Arthropoda; class Insecta; order Odonata; family Petaluridae; genus Uropetala; species Uropetala carovei. The sequence continues at coordinate 12,107,804 of JAXCHB010000068.1, read as the reverse complement.
CATTCAAGTCGCTCGGTGCGGGGGACTTCAGTCGTCCCTCGCTACCGAACGCAGGAGGTTTATAACGTAGGTCGGATGCGTGTCTTGTCCACCGTGAGAAGAAAAGAGGCACGACACGACGCGGGCCGGTTCGAAAGAAGTTGGTTTCGATCGCGTAACACGGCGGTCTCCGCGTCGAAATTCCGATTGTTTCTTCGCCCTCCATATATTTTTTCATAGAGAGGTTGTTGTCCCTGTATTTGTTTTTAAACAAAGGAGACACTTTCGATTAATGTCAGTGAAGTGGCGTTCTGGGAAGAATAGGTAGATAGGGAGGGGTGGGGGGGGTGTGAAAAAAATATGACCTGCGCCCGATCGGGAGGGATCAACACCTCGGAATTATCGACAGTGAAATGCTTATTTTAGCGGTTCCAATACCATTCCGTCTCTACGGAGGAGTGGTGAACTACAATACGCCGGCTGTGGTGGATTCTTTCGATAGCAGAGTCCCTTCGAGGAGGACGGCTTCTTTTCTGAGGGTCTTGAGGCACGCCTGGCTCATGCTGCTGCTCTTTCCCGCGTTTTTAGGCGAGTTGGTTTTCATTGAACGTAAAATGCATGTTGCTAGAAATAACCCCATTTATGCCTAGTCTTCTCCAATTGTAGTTAGTATTTAACGTGTACAAAACTTTACTTCCTTTGTACATAGGATATCAGTTGTCAGCGAGTTATAATTAAATCATATTTTTGTACTATTTGTGATTATTGTGGCTAAATATAGTCCAGGATACATATTGGGCACAAACGAGGTAACATCGCCACGTCCCAGTATTAGACGTTATTTACGAAAAGTAGGAAATGTGCGCCTTATGGTCAGATCATGTCCCTCCGTCCGTATATTTCATCTCAGAAACTAATTAGTGAATTTTCATCAAATAAAGGATCCAAGACTTTTAGGTAAAGACGTTAAAAAATATATATAAATGGTTCGCGTATACTAATCAGGAGTGCCAATTTTTCGGAAATAAAAAATGGACTTTCCATCATATATCTTAAAATATTAGCCATGCCGAAAATGTTGTAAATAGAAATTCTTGTCTTGCGTATTTTTATCGAAGGGGTAGTCGTTTTCAAAAGAATCTCGCAAGAATGTCCTAATTTGAAATTAAAAAATTTTATGCCAGTTTTCTTGTTTTTAAGGACAACAATCTTCGCATCAGTTGAAATAAACAAGATCTGCAATGATTACGTAAATAGGTCTCATTTTAATTTGCACCCACGAAATGTATATATTGAGTGAAAGGAAATGGATTCGCAGCAATGAAGAAACGAACTCAAATTTTCCTTGCGTAAACACGGCATTTTTAAATGAAAAAATAGATAATTTATGAGGAACCTGAACGAACGGATGAACCTGAGCGTAAAGATTACATTACAGCGATTTAATTCAAGTGAGTTATGTTTCGAGTTATTTGTTATCGATTTATTATTAACAACTGATTATAAAATAAATCGGTAAATCAAAAATTCACCGTTCGCTTGGCATCATTTGGCGGTTTTTAATCGTATTCCAAAAAGAACGCCTCCGCCTTGCATGCACGCACGCTTGAAGCGAGCATTTTTCTTCTCGTATTAAGAATAGTTGTAGTCAAGTAGCGGGTAGAGGATAGCTTGGAGGGGTGATGAAAGGCACGTTGATGACCTTTTCGTTAGCCGTGAAGTCCATCCGGGAACCCTGAAAATCCTATTATCACGTGGCATCCCAAAACTGAATAGCAAACAAAACTTTATCTGGTAATATTTAAGTTTAAACGTATTTACAAATTAGTATACTATGCATTCAGAGCTCAATTTGGCTTATCCTACTTTCCCAGTCTATTTCTTTTCGAATTTCCTTTTATGAAACATTTTGCTCGCTGCCATTGAACAAAGACACAATTTTAAAATAAGCAGGAATTCCGCGACTTCGTGTTTATAGTCGGGGTAGAATTTCTGGAATATTAGCATCGATAAATAAACACGCACCGGATCTTTCAGACGAGTAAGAAAATCAGCCATTCGTCATTTCAGAGATGATATGAAAAATTGTATTCCTTTTCCATTTCAGGTACGATTTTTTTCGCTCAGTTGCAGGTTAATGACCCGCACTGGGATTTCCATCTTTTTTTTTTGGAATCCTATTCTTTGAAAAATGCAAGATTTGTCAAGTGTTCCATTCTCTTATCTTCAATTTCAGGAGATTAAAAATGTATTAAGGTATGTCGCACAATCACCAGCAAATATTTATTCTTAAAAAAGTATGACCTAATTTACGTGGTAAATTATTTTTATTATCGCAAAAAATTATAATTTTAGTCACACGTGAACTGTTTTCTCTTTCATAATAGGTCTCTTAGCCTCTAAAAGAGCAAACGGTAATTTTTATTCTTTATTAATAACTGAATATCTGATGCGCCACTTATTTTCTGAGGATAGATCCTCAACACCTCATCTACTTTAAGATTTCTGTATATTTCCTGAAATTCGCGAGAAAATAATACGGAAGACGATTCCCGAGTCATTTGAATAATCGTTCAATGAGTTTCCCCCAGCTCAATTTCTTTCTTTCTGGGAAATAACTCATCATTCTCCTGTTAATCATTTCCTCCGTGGCAGCCGTCTCAAATCTTATATCGACATTTCCATCAAACAGGGGAGATACTTATGTTAGTGGAATAACATCTTCTTATTCACGGAAATGGCTTTGTTAGTGCATAGTGCAATACAAAAGGAAAATTTGTTTTATTTGACACTTGTAAGAGCGTGCTATTTTTTCGAAGCACTTCCTGAAACATGGAATGTATTGGGAAGCTGCAGTATTCGTTAATCGACCATTTTACAATGTCCACTTAGAGAAATGTTTCTCAGTCGGGGATCCACGGTGACTTAAGGGTCCAAGGGATGTTTCTCGGCGGCCCGCGAGTTAAGTAAGACATCTGCATCTACATGATACCCTGAAAATCACCATATTGGTACGTGGCAGGGGGTGCAGCGCCCCAAAGCCTACCTAATAATATCTCTCTGGGTAACACTCTCCTGTTATGGTGTCGTATCGTCCTTGGGAAAAACGGACCTTGATATCGCTCCGTCCTACAGTCGACCTCTCGTATTTTATCCTCGTGATCATGCCTACCCATGTGCCTCTATTATTCCTGAGACCTTCTCCAATAGAACTTCCGACCTAAACTTCTCCAAAAACCTTAACCTAGCGCTAAGCCTACGATCCTCTAGCGACATCCAATTCAACTCTTTCAATAGTGATGTCACGCTTAGCTTTTGCTCTGCGTTGGATTCTTTCTAATTCAAGTATCTGTCCCTGTTCATACGGATCCCATATGCTGGAAGCGTATTCGACCTGAGATCTGACCAATGATAAATAACACGTTTCTCGTATCTGTTCTGTGCTCCTTATTATTCTGCCTACGAAGCCCAATTTCTTATTAGCTGCGCCTACGACCCTTCGAATATGCATATTCCACGACAGATCACTACAAATGGTGTCTCCTAAATATTTAACGTATTCCGCAGATTGGATATTCAATCCATCGATTTTATACTCCGAGTCTAATTCATTGTTCTTGCCCTTCCAGAGACTCAAGAGGGAACATTTACCTGGCTAATTTCGATTTTTCATTCTAGATACCACGCAGAAATAATGTTTAAATCTTCCTGGAGCGATTTTTGGTCAATCTGGCTCTTTATCTCCTTATGTAAGACAGTGTCATCTGCGAAAAGTCTGATTTTGCAGCGAACTACATAATGTCAATCACTTGAGCTTAATATTATACAGTAAGTAGCAGTTTCAAACGTATAATTGTTTGAGACGATTCACCCTGACACCCTCTCCGAGAAATAAAAAATTAAGCAACGACAAAAAAGTAAAGACGAACTTAAAGGAATGCCAAATTTTTGAGCAATGTATAATGTAAGTTTAAGGTCAAGTAATTCATCACCACATGTTAACACGTATACCAAGGACAGTCAATACAGCGTAATTGGACTTGCGCAATGAAGTATAAGAATAAATTGAAGTCATGTTCAAACATTTCCGGTTAATTGAAATTCCTGTTGTTCGGGATCATGCTGATAGTATGTGTGCGCACAGTCTTGCATACATGCGAGTAAATGGCAGCATAGACGTGAATGCATAAGTTTTTTAAGAGTTTTGGCGGCGTGACCCACATCAATTCTCTTAAAAATTTCGGCCGCGATTTGATTTTTATCTAAAGACGCCGAAAATTCACCGTCTTGAGAATATGTAAACACCATCCGTTTTTTTCCGATGATCGCCGTCTGCGCGCGCATGTGTATTAACCCGAATCGGCTGCGTTCTTCCGGAGGCCTCTTTTGGTTATTCATAAATTTTTACGCATTGACAGCAGCATACGTACTTTTATGTAGGTCAGTGAATTGCCCAGTCTGCTACCTTTACCCTAGATCAGTGATTTTCAAACTTTTTCTATAGCGACCCAATGGAATGTCTCCTGGCCCATTCGAAGGGAAGGCAACGTGGAGAAATATACGTTATTAACTGATTGTGAGTTTTCATTAGCTCTCGATAAAAATTAACTTATACTAAAAAATTGGCATTTATATAATAAGATCATTTAGTTCCTTGTCATTTTTAAGCATTTTAGGTAGTTATGCATCGAATGCTCAGATTTTCCTCATGAGCCTCGCGACCCAGTAGTAATGGGTCGCGAACCGTACTTTGAAAAAATTCTGTCCTAGAGCACTGGTAGGCAACCGGAAGCTCCCGAGAACGTTATGCGGCCCGTGAAGCTATGGTGAATATGCAATCTGTAAACTCGACAAACAAATTCCTTTTTTTATTTTATCTCATTATTCTCTTATAGTAATATTATTATCATATTATTATTATTATGAAACCTTTAATTTTGATTTTTAAACCTAAAAAACTTATTTAGGTTTGATTTTTCTCTTATATGGTTCCTCAGAAACTCGAGGTAACTTCCGATATAAAGTCTAATCTTGCCCGCTGATCCGTTGGCAGTTTTGCAACGTATTCGCAACCACCGATGCGGCCCGCTATGTAGAAAAGGCTGCTTGCTTGCCCTAGCCCTAGAAGCGTCTTTCATCGTTCTGTACTAGGGATGTGAAGGAATCAAATAGTATAAGAGGAATATTTTCCACTTTATATTATTTCATTGGAGGTGCTGGCGCATTTATTATGCCATCGCTTTCTTTTCCGATAAGCTTAATGATTATAGCGAGGACGGATATAATTTCGCGTCAGAATTATTGCCACAAATTGTACGTAAATAGCACTTTTCTATTGCGAATTAATGTTAAATGAAAAGTTTCAGATTGTTAAAATCCAATAACGCTATGATATGAATGAAATCCATATCGCTGAATCATAACTAGTTGCACAAACCAGTAACCAATAAATGATATACTCAGCTTTAATACCACTAACACTTTAATTAATATGAAACCCGTTCTGAGCAAATCACCCCAAGAAATTATTTTGGATCAACATCGTACAACGAGGAGTCAAAGCGGGTCACGAAAATTAGCAAAATGTGTAAATGTAAATGTTAAAAAAATGTTTGCGAATTGCAAAATTCATTTTAAAACGCGTTCTCGGACAAAACTCCTTTGTAGGCCTAACTAGTTCATCGCTTTTTCGCCTTAGCAAGGGATGATTTTGACCGATGTCGAAATCCCTGCATCGATCCGCAGAAAAAAACATAGTGAGGAAGGATTTATGCCCATAACGTTAGCGCAAGGAGCTCAAGATCCACGATGTAACGACGTAATCGATTGGTAAAGCTATCCTCTGCTGCGAGGTTAGGGAAAAAGTATAGGTTTGGGAAGGTTTACTGCAGCTATGGGTGATAGATAGCGGAAACATGGTCCAAAATAGAAGGTGAAAAAATAAATGAAACGACGTAGTTTCTCGGACGGAGATGCATGTCTTCTAATATGTTTGGTAGATGAAATCCGATGTTTGAGGCATTATCTTATGGAATTTATCCATCTTGGAGAATAAACAATTTAAAAAAGCTTGGTACACCTGATGATGCTACTATGTAGCGAAACCATGGTCGCGATTTATTAATGAAATAAAATTGTGGAAATATTACCAAGTTTTTTCCAAATTGTTTATTCTCCAAGTTTAGTGGATGGCTCGATCCATGCACTAATTGTGCATTGCATGCGATCCATATAATGTTTAAACGAGGCTTTCGTAGTTCTTGAATTCATTAAACAAAAATTAATCGAAAATTGTTATGTTTGACAGCGTGGGTGCTTCGGAAATGCGTTTCATAATTTAGGATGTGAATTCACCAGGGTGAGGCGAAGCAAGAAGTTCCTATCAACGTGGGTGTACGCTTCCTGGTTGACACACCTGTCTATGTTGTCTATGCTACTGTCACAAATGAATAATATTATCAGTCTTAACAAGCCGTTTATTCGTGTTTACGTACGCACATCCTCTTGATTTTGTTTTTCAGTATTACAGATAGTAGTACAGAACTAAAATCCACGAGGAACAATGGCAGCAGGTTCAAGGATCCCGTGAAACTGTTTTTTTTCGATCTAATAGTGCTTCAGCTTGTGCGAGAGGCAGGAGAATCATGTAGATAAGTTTTTCAAATTACGGATCGCTACCCAGTACTAGGTAATGTGAGCGATCATTACATAGTCTGCTGAAATATATCGAAAATGAAAGAGAAGTACTCCTATATGATAGATGCCATTGTTTTGATATGTATTGCTTTTTTTTACTAATTAATGAAAACTCAAGTGAAATAATTCATTTTCTTCGTTTTGACTACCTTTCCAGCGGTTCGCGAGACACTTAATTAGGTCGCGAGACAAAAAAATGTCAAACACTGTCTCAGAACACTTGCTGTAACTTAGTGATATGAATAAACGGTTCGTTTGACTGATATTGATCTTCGTTTGTAAAGCACCGCTAACACAAAGTGTCGGCAGCTTTACTAGGAAGCATTTACCGACCCTATGTTGATAGGAAATTTTGGCTTAAATTTGTTCTTCTGAACTCTCATCCTGAATTATGAAACATTTCCGAAATACCTTCCATGTATTTCGAAGTTGAAATAATTTCAAACTGATAGTTCCGACAAGTCGGATAAGAGTCTGCATCAGAACTTAATCGAGAGATTTTTAGTAATTGTGTCAATGAAAATTTGTTAGCGTAAGATTTTAGCGCCATGACTAAATCAGAAAGGATTTTTGTTCATAAATTTAATCGGAAATATAAAATTACCTGTATCAAATCTCACAGATCGATTTTTCATCAAAGCTCTTTCGGCCGCATGTAATTCTCCTACGGTACGTAGGTTGAGCGCCACTGTCTAAGTATATTTTTACTAAACTAAAAATCCGAAAAATCCTTCGTTCGAACATTGATTTGTTAACTTGAAAAAGCAATTCAAGGGGGCCTGAAGTGTGTAGGAAGGGAAGGATCAAGATAAGAGGTAGGAAGGAGACCTACACATCAGACCAACGGTCGATTCCCAAATAGTCTTAATCCGATCAGTTAATAACTCCAAAGAGTTCATTAGTCATCCGCTGACATCCGTAATTTTCTCTTTTCTTGATAACTCTCTTTCCTCTTTCATTGGTCAAATATCTTAATCCTTTCCTTTCTTCTTTTCCTGAACATTTTCTTTCAGTTACTAATTTCATCTCTCCCTTCTCTGTAAATTCCTACTGTATTCAACGTCCTTTTACTAATCAGGTATATTTGTTTTATTCATTTTTTTGTTTCTCGCTCTTATTGTTCTTCATGCAATTCCACTTTTTACTTCATATGTTCGTTTCATGCTGGGAATATTTTTCTCCTCGTCCGCGTTTTATAATTTTCGAACAGTTTTATTACAGTGTGAATTACTTACATGTTATGTATGTAAACTCCCAATTTATCGGATGCTAGAGGGCCGAGCTTACTCCGGCCAATCGGCTATTCCGGTTAGTCGATATGCCTATTTGCATGTATGTGCCATAGTTCATACAAATGAAATAAGCAACGAACTAGAAAATAAAGGAAAACTTAAAGAAATACCCAATTTAACGCTAACGTAAAATGTAATTTTACAGGTATATTTTGCTACATGTTAACAGATATGTCTTATATAGGAAAAGTAAATAAAACATTCGTGTAAATGCGTAACACGGTATAAAATACTTTCAAGTTTTGTTTTTATAAAATACCGGTTAATCGAAATTCCAGTTAATCCGGATATTCTGGTTGATAGGGAGTTTGTTCTTTATATACCTGTACACACATGATTTCATACGCATGATATGTACATACGAGTAAATGGTTGCACGATCATGTATGTATAACTTTTTTAGGAATTTTGTCGGCGTGACCCATATCCGCCCCGATCGATTCCCGTGAAAATTTCGGCCATGGTTTGATACTTTTTTTCTTTGAAGACGCCGGAAAATCACCGCCTCGGGGAAATGTAAACACTATCCCTTGCGTCTTTTTTTCTTTCAATAATCGCCGTGCGCGCGCGCGTGTGTTAGCCCGAATCGACTACGTTCTCCCGGAGGGCTATTTTGATTATTCATAAATTTTTACGTACTGGCAGAAGCATAGAGAGGGAAGGAGAGGTATTTTCTGGGTTTTTTTTTGTAGGGCATTAGGAAGTGATGCGAAGGGAGTAAGTAAAGGGAAAATGAGTGAAGAGGGAGGTAGGTGGAGGGACCGTTAAAATATCCTGTTTGCGCCGTGGTCCCATTGGAATTCTCTCCGGGGGGAGATGATGAAAAACTTGGACGCTTCAAGAAAATTTCATGAGTTTTTAAAATCATGATCGGTTTTATCGGAGTGGGTGTGTTAGGAAAAAAGCTTTGGGCGATGAATATGCGAGGGAATCTTTTTATTTTATTATATTTTTTCCCCGTTCGCTCGAAAATTTTCGGTCGAAAATTGCTTTCGGATTTCCTAAAGCGCGCAAAGTATGCCTCGTACATGTTTCAGTAACTCTCGGGAACTTCTATATAACTCAGAGTCATAATCTTTTGAAGTATGGCGAAAATATGAAATATCGTTTGCCAAAGACTTATCGATATATAAAGGATATGGTTTATATTTTCGCTCACTCGGATTACTACGATAGGATGAATTTTTCTTGACAAATTTGTAATAATATGCGTTTCTTTGTTAATATGGCTCAAAATATGTCAGGAATGTTTGCTCAGGTATATTACATTATAAATTCAATCATGTAATGAGCGAGAATAAAATATGGAGAATCTACATCCAGTCCGGATATTATACGTTGCATATTCTTTTTTTTAAATCTACTGTCGGTGAATCACCGCTGATGGCGGGTTTATTTATAGCCGAAATAAGAATAGTGTTCCTTCCATCCTTCTTATGACTGCTAGATAAACGTAGATTTTAATTTGATTTCAGCGATAAGGTGAGCTCTATAATTCTTTAAGGTAAAATCGCAAATGAAGCAGAAGATTCGGATTTTGTTACAAATTGTAACAGGATGTCTCACATCAATTTCACACTAAGTGAATTAACGAGCTGATTTTATTTCTGCAATATAGGTCGTAGTTGGAATGATGTAATAGTCCGTGAAACGTTTGGGAAGACAGAGAGAGAGAGATGCGGATATCTGTTGCGAAGCTTCCGTCTTCAGCAGCATTTCGCCAATTTAATACGCATCTTCTTTTCAGCTAATCAACTTTTTTTTTAATACTTCAAATGATGCGATTATTTCGCAAGAAATTGTGCATCTCATTGATAAAAAGTAATGGGTATAAAAATAAATGTTTATAAATAACATATTTTAACATTTATTATACTCATTAGTTCAAATTTGGTGAAATTACCTGCATAAGTTACCTTTTACTGGTGGAGGCGGTGTTATATTCAATTAATCTGGATATCAAGGCTGAAGACATTTCTTGTCGTATACAAATCAACGAAGCGCAACACGAGTAATATCAAAGGTAAGTAATCGGTACTATTACACAATCATTATGGGCGTAAAGATGCTTTCATTGCTTTTAATACGAGAGAGAGAGAGGGAGGGAGGGTGAGAGAAGGAAATGACTTTCAATTCAAGTAATGTTTCTGATGCCAATTTGATCTCCATAAATAGCTTGAAGGATCGAATCTTTGCTCCCGTTGATATTTCAATGGGCATTACGTTATTAAGGTTTTAAAGGAGAAATATAAGACTCTTGATTCCCATTAAAAGCTTACCCATATGAAAGCATTAAGTCTGTTGCCTAGGTAGCTGATTGTTGGACCCAGAAAAATTACCACTTTTTTCCGATATAAACTATAAATTTACGCTAATTCTACTCGGATTGAAATTCTGTCTTCAAAAATAAGAAACTACAATTTATATCCTATCCGATAGTTTAAGTCTCGAGTTCGTATCTTGACGGGAAATAATTTTAAAGTGCAAATATAAAAACCTCTACACCAATTTACATGTTTTCTTATGGGGCAAAAAGGGGCCAAAATAGCCCCTCATAGTGGGAATTTCGCAAGTTTCGGATTTTTTCCTTCGGCTGTGACCAAAAACCTATAATCCTACCAAATTTCAAGTTTCTAGCACATCTGGAAGTGCCTCAATTTTGTATCTTGCCAAAGTAGTTACAAACCGCCATATATATATATATATCGAGTGAGGTTAATATAAAAGTTATTAATATCTCGCTAAAAATGAAGCTGAAACCGATCCAATTCGTTGTATCGTGACATTTTCTCTCGATTTGAAAAGAAAAATCATGCGTACAATCAAATCGACAAAAAACGATCGTACTTCCATCGCTCGAAGTTTCGATATCTCCAACCATTTGCTCCTTTAATCGAGTTTCGAATTATCGGCGTTCGACCGTAACTCTTTCCAATAGACCAACCTTTTTAATGGCTTATGAAAGGACGTGGTTAGTAGATTTTCTCTCGATGTTCATACATTTGCCTATTTTCGGATCATGGTCCGTTTGCAACTCGACATATCCTCCGCTCGTGCAATTTCTGACATCCTCCTCGACCATATCTCGCACTCGTTTCATAATACCTTTTCGTCGCAACCCCATTTTTTCTCCGGTCGTGACATCACATTCTCCAATTAACGTCACCCATTCCTCACGTTTTCTTTTTTTTTTCCTCCCCGAGAGTTCCATTGCATCATCGTCATCATCCTCTTTTCAGGGAGGTTCTTTTCGATTCAGTTTTTTTATTCATCGTCACCTTCTTACTCGTCCTTCTTCCATTCACCGCTGCCTATCCACCACTCGTCACTCGAATGAGGTTAGATTCTGTGGGCAGGACGTCACCAAAAACCCAACTTTTCTCTCTTTCTCTTTAAGACTTCATTTCCTTCCTCCCCCGAACCCTCACACACGGACCGCAGAATAGCAATATAACAGATCACGTGCCGGGGACCATTTCATCCTTTTCCCACGAGAGGGCAGGCAGGCGGTTAGGTTAGGGGGGGTTGGGGAGGGGGAAAGAGAGAGAGAAAGGGTTGGCTAGAAGTTGAGTAATTAGAAAATAGGGCAGAGCGCCACGGTCTTCTTCTCCGAACGTTAATTGGTATTACGTTGGGAATCTCCCCTTCCCGCTTCTACCTCCCCAACTCTTTTTACTCGCCTCTTCTCCCTTTTGGAAGGTGGAGTATTTCGCGCATTGAAGGAGGGACTACTCCTCTTCCTCTCTCCCTTCCACACCACTCTCTCTTTCTCTCTCTCTCTCTACTTCACTTTTAGAGATGTGTATCATCATCATCACACGAGTGTTTTCGAGGTAGGATTTGCGCAAGACGGATTTCAAGTTTTAATTTTAGTCCTTAAGTTCCTGGGCATAAAATGAACGTTTTCAGGGTAGTATGGCGAGCTGGATTTGTTCTTGCCTTGATAATATTCTAACAGTTTCTCTAATTTTAGCGCGGTTTGCGTAGTATGAAACGAGGCAGTTGAAATTGCTTCGTTGGTATAAAAACTACCCCGCCTCCGGATTAAATTAATTCCGGCGTAGTAACTCTCGCAAAAATAATAATATTTAAAACGTCTCCCGTTGAAGAATTGTAATCTTAGGAGATTCTATTCTCTATCGACCTATTTAATACATTTTTTAATTTAATTTTTAAATTAGTATTCCAATATTTATGTTACCAATATTTGTATTATTTATTATTTTATTTTTACTTTCTTCTTAATTATGAATTCGAACCATATGAGGATAAAGAATTTCAGTATAATAACAGAGAATTTTCCTGATTAGAAACTCATTCGACTTACAGCAATACTGGTTCTAAAATATTCTCTTAGAATTGTCGATATTCATATTGTAACTGGTATGTTAAAGTACTAAGTGTCCTTGATGAATGAAATTCTATCAACTTTTTCATGATAGAGATCTAATTAATCTGATTCCTCTCATGCAACTTAATTCAGAGATAGTCATGGTTTTTATTGTATTATGATTTTAGAACTACTGTTTACCGTCCCATATTTCAGAAGAGTTATATTAAAGTATAATTTTTAGTAATATTGGTAAAACCTGATAAATATGGTGTAGTTTATAAAGGAAAGCAGCGTAATTTTGTCAACCGAAACGAACTTTGAACTTTTGTCGTTTAAATTTCGTCAAACCTTTAATGCTTCGCTAGGCGCTTTGTGTAATTTTAGACCAGTACTCTGACATACATTTTTAGTAATTAACTCCATTTATAAATTACCACGAATCCTATCCTGCGTTAGGCGGTTTAGTACCAAGTTATAAATTGAATTGATAAGATCTTGACATCCAAATCTGACCTCGGTATATGCTAATATCCCTTTATGTATTCGCGGATAAGGTTTATTGCAATGTTAATGCAGCGAATAAATTAGGGGAATGATAAAGGCTTAATCTACTGCGTTGATTTAGCTTCGTCCGTTGCCGTGGAGTTTAAACTGAACGTTTGTCTATTTTACTCTTCTAAGCATAAATGAACCGGTTTCATTTTTTATATGATAGAAACTTTTCGAAACCAATAATATGTTTCAGATACTACAAATTTTATTTAAACTGCTTTATTATGCAGCGATTACGTTGAAAGATTTCCACCGTGATTACGCCATAATTATTACAGCCTGTTTTTGCTCTATTATTGTATGTACGTTATATCATCATTTATGCTTTGTCTACCTACATTTTTTGGACAATTTAGAATCGGTGTGCATCTACTTTCCTTGTAAGGAAGACGACGCTCCGATCTCAAATTTACTGTTTGTTTCGCTTCATATCTTGGAAAATATCTTAGGTGAAGTAGTTGCTCCCCTCCGAAACAAAGATTGCGCGTGATGGAAGATGCATGGCGTGATTCCCGAATCGATTTCTTTCCCTCTGCTCTTCCCCCTCATCTCTCCGAAGAAACAACAAAGGGGAATCCAAATTTCAGTCGGAGCGTAACGAATGAGGTGGACTTTTTTTTTGGATTAAAAGATTAAATAAAGTGAGCGGATCGTGTAGGAAGGAAGGAAGGAAGGAGGATAAGATATGTAGACGTGTGCGGAAAGGAAAAGGGAGGAGAAAGAGGTTTTACGACAATAACAATTAAACAGAGTTGCAGAGAGGATACAAAGTGGGTTTCACGAGAGAGGGAGGAAAGTGAAGGGAGGCAGGCTGACGAATTCCAATTTCCTTCCGTCTACGCTTCCTCTCTTTCCCTCTCCCTTTTCCCTCCCTCCTAATTCCCTCCCCTCCGTCACTCTCTCCATCCCTCCCACCCCCATCTATTACTCCCTCTCCTCTCTCCCTCCCCCCCTCACTCACTCCTCCCTCCTCTCCCACTCTTTTCCTCCTTTCTTCTCCCCCCTCCCACTCTCCACCTCCATCTTCCTTTTTATCCACACATTTTTTTTCTCTCTCTCTCTCCCTCTGACCCTCTACCTCCCTCTCCTCTCCCTCCCTCATTCTCTTTAACTTCCTCTCTCCTTCTTCCTCCTCACTTTCTTTCCGTCCCACTCCTTCCATCCCTCCTCCATTTCCCCTTCTATCCCTCACTCCTCACACTCTTTTCCCTCTCTCATACCTCTGAACTCACTCTTTCCTCTGTTCTCTCTCCCCCCCCCCCCCATCTCTCTCCCCCCATCTCTCTCTCCCCCCCATCTCTCTCTCCCCTTCTCCTTCACTCTCCTAAGCCGTTACAGTCATTCACCTTTTCTTTTCCTTATTCTCATCTCATTTTCCTCTTTCTCGTTCCTTTTTCCTCTTACATCCCCCCCTCTCTCTCTCTCCCCCCCTCCCCCTCTCCCCTTCTCCTTCACTCTCCTAAGCCGTTATAGTCATTTCCATCTTCTTTTCCTTATTCTCATCTCATTTTCCTCTTTCTCGTTTCTTTTTCCTCTTACATCCCTCTCTCTCTCCGCCCCCCTCTCTTAAAAGAGAGAGTTTTCCCCTATCATTCCGATAGTTATCTCCTTCTCTAGCATCCTCCACCCCCTCCTCCCCCTTTCTTTAACCGCCGCCCTGCTTCTTCAACCCTTGGATCCCTTTCTCGCGGCATTCACTTCTTTCCCTATCTCCTCCGTTCCTCCGAGGATCAGCGCGACCGCTCTTTGCCGTCTCTCGCAATAAATCCCTCTTTCAAGCGGTTTTTCCCTTTTCTCTTCCCACTCGATTTCCATTCCGATTTCGCCAAGTGGTTCCTTCGGATTCTTTTATATTTTTCTTTCGTTCTTTTTATTTATTTTCTGAAAAAGTTTTGGACATCACCTCCCTCAAGAGCGTACTTTCATCGCTGCATTTTATCTTCCTCCTCTCTCGATGCACTCGAAAGTTTATATTATCGTGGAAAGATGGAAGGAGGCATTAATATTTTTTGATGTTTATTAAGGTATAGAGAAAATCTTTTATTTTATAACGTGATGAAAAAAAAGACGAGATATATCTTTGGGGAAAGATATCGAGCAGAAGTGTTCGAAATGGGTTTAAGGGAATTAGAAATGAAGGAATCGTCAGCGGAAAACGGAATTAGGCGGCTGGAAAGATCGGATGTGTAGCATGATAAATGTTGGGAAGGACGGATAAATTAGGTTGGCTGTGGAGGAATAATAAGTCGTTACAACCTCGGGTAGCTAGAAAATGCCGAAAACACCAAAGGAAGCAAAGTAAGGATCTGATTAATAGTGTCCGTGAGGTTATTATTGCCATTTTTCATGCCTGCCTAAATAAGGGGTGGCGTACTGAAGTGGGCTATTTGTCGCAATTAGGTAATTATTCCGCAAAGGGATCGATACGTCAGATATTTCGTACAGATTTTGCGTATGTAGTAACTGAATAAATGTCAGTTAAATATATAATTACGTTTGAATTTTTATTGCAATAGTTTGTGACACTTGGAGACTAATATTGCCTTTTCACATTTCCTTATCGTTGTTGACTATCGCATGTCTTCCTCTTGACTAACATTTCGTTTCTAATTTTCTTTGTGGCTAAACCGAATTGGTTAATTCGTTTCCTTTATTGGATTGTTAACCATTATGTATGGCACGAAGTTTCTATTTTGTATTCCCTTCACCAATGAAAATCCACTGCAATATTTATCTTCATCAGTTAATTTTAGATTATTTACTCTAATATCTTTAATACATTAAAAGCAGCTAACGTCATTTAAAATTGAAGATAGCTATGCAACAAACAAGTCCGTCCGAGCTATGTCAGAATCTAATTTATCTTCAAAAAGTCGTAAGTCATCAGGTCATTCAGATTGATGTTCCGTGTGGATTTTATCTAAAGATTAGATTTAACGATACCGAGAATGAAAATATGCAGTAGTAAATATATATCCCAAGATGGTGGCATTCTTGTCGTTGATCCATGGCTTCATTATTTTCAGCCGTAGAGAAAGAATTTATAGTACTCGGAATACATCACGGGCAAGAGAAATGTCTTCAATAAACGAATCGATTCGCCGATACGGTTCCTCTGTGGGCTACCTAATAAATTGCGCTGTGCTTTCGAGATATTCGTAGAATTTGCCATCGTTGGCCGATTGTTTCATTCATAACTAACTAATGAAACGAAGAGAGCTTCCTCTATTTGCCGTAATGAGGCGATTCTTTTCTCTTGAAATGTTGCAAATCATGTATCTGCGGTATATATTTTTTGCCGACGCAATTTTAAACATGCTTGAGAAGTATTACGGAACGTGAGACAGAAATATTGTATAGTTATACCACGATTGTTTAGATTTCCGCAGTTTTATCTTCACGAAATTAACATTCCTTTTTTTTAGGAGAACGTCATATTTTTACTCTTATGAACCATTTCTCATTTGCGAATCCAGGTGTGGCAATAAGAAAATTACGGAAAGTATTGGAACGTCGTTACCATGTAACAACCTTTAAAACTACAAAAAAATCGACTCTTTATTCTAAAGTCATCGCGTATTCATTTGAGACTGTATTCCACATCGTATTAGAAATACATCGCATGCGGATTTTTCTTAATATTATATAAGTACTTATTTCTTCTTAAATTTGATGAATAGCCTTTTGATATGTTCGAAAAATAATAGTCGCGAAATATTATCTGTAAGATAAACCATGCTAGACCGGTCATAATCACTGTCCTTTCACCTTTGGTAGATAAAACTGAAAAACTTTGTCATATTCGCGTAAATAGAGCATGACTAACATTCCCACATAACCGACGACAAAGTTTATCCCCAGCTTGTGAAGCGTAATTTTCGTCAGTGTTTTATTATTGTATCCTCGATAAACCAAGTTCCTCTGAATTATGTGTTTTTTATCTGTCATAGTGCAGAGAACTCACTAACTTCAGATGTATTCGCATCAAAGTGAT
The DNA here is from genome assembly GCA_036926305.1 of Uropetala carovei. Taxonomy (NCBI): domain Eukaryota; kingdom Metazoa; phylum Arthropoda; class Insecta; order Odonata; family Petaluridae; genus Uropetala; species Uropetala carovei. The sequence goes on along the minus strand of JAXCHB010000068.1, from coordinate 12,090,958 downwards.
GATGGTTACGTAAATTTTAGCCGTTTCATCGGGATATTTTTTTAGTATTATATGATTCAAAATACTAAGGTTGAATCTAATTTTGGAGCATTGTCTTCTCATGCTATGAGAAACAAAGTAACTCATTAAGAAACCAGACGAAATCCTGCTTAATCCATCCCAGAGAGTTTATATAATCCGTTTGAACCTTTGGAGATTATGCAAAAAATTGCTGGAAATTTATTTAAAAAGCTTAGGCAGCTTTCGAAGTTAGTAACACAAGTCGCAGAGTGTAATTCAATCGCAAAAAAAAGTTATTAAAAAAATATGTAAACTGCACAAATGAGAACCGAATAACAAAAGAGCGAGTTTTTTTATGTAACTGATTTTATCTAATACTCTCGCAGATTCATGGTCAAATTAAAACGGCTGCGGTTAAATACTGAATAAGAATAGGAGGTTTAAAGATTATTTCGACATAATATATTATGTATATATTTATTACAGTAAACAAGAGAAGTATCCAGGACCTGTGCTAGGATACCCAGTACAACCTCACAAAGCGTAATATCACTTTAAGAATTGAGGAATTATCATTAAGCACAGAAATAATACCTACGTCTCGAACAACATTCGTGTATAACTTTCTTAAATTGTTTGAGAGAATTAATGGTTTGCTATTCTCTATAACGAAAAAAAACTCCCTTTTATGAATCACTTAATGACATGAATTTCTCCGACTCTTATTTTCATCGTGATAAAACCACGTCTCACGAAAAATAACAACGATTCGAATCTAATTAGAATCGGTTCTCAAATATTTGGGCGAGAGTTTAGTAGGAATCGTATTATATTGATGTCATTTTCCTTTAACGTGAAGGGACTTTCTTGAAGAATTTATTAATCGTTGTCTTGTTTTGTTATCCAAGTTCAGGATATGGAGATTTTTTCGGCCAATTTTACACAACCTAGTCAATAAATATATGTAACAAAGTAATTTATATTTTCAGAACAAAAAAGCTACTTTATCGTATTTTACTTTGCTTTTTCCATTTCAAATAAGAAGTAAACGAAAAAAGGAACATTTCTGGATTTCTCCTTCTGATAGTTCCCTAAAAAGAATCTATGAACGTTAATGTTTGGCATAAGTCCGTGAGAACAAGTAAATTGAGATTGCCATCTTCTCCTTAATGATTAGAGAAACACCTTATTAAATAATGAGGTACGTCACGTGTAATTTCATCGCGTGTTATACGTCACGCCCAAGGGAGGGAGATTGGGGTGCGTTTTAATTTCAATTTAATACTTTATCCAAGCGTATCAGTCACTTCTAACTGCCAATTATAGTACAGAATAACTCTACGAGTTCACATCTATAGACTAAGGAAATGAAATTTCCTTGCTCAATATTTCCTCTTTATCCTTTCCCCTCACAATACATAAATTTAACGCCAGCAACGCTTCAAACGCGTTTCGTGTTGAATCGAACGCGTCACCGGCGTAATGAGCTCTGCGGAACTCGTAACCTTCCGACCCAAATCGATCATAGTTCCCGTGTTTGCAATCTCGACGATTGGCGTGCTTTGTCTCGATCATCCTTTCTCTCCGACCGAGCGCCGCAGAATTAATCGTTTAATTTGCTCGGGTTTTTTTTCCATTCGTTTGAGCCCGCCACGCCTCGAGAGAATAAGGAAAACTCCTTTTTATCGATTCCGGGTCGGGTTAATTAATTTCTCCCTGCCGCCTCTGCCTTTCGTCTTAATTCCTCTCTTTTTCGTCGCCGGGTCTTCTCATTCTTCACGGTCGGCCTTCGAAGCATTCCGCGCCAGCGTGCGAGTGCGCGAATGAGAAAGGCTTCGCTCCGAGAGACATCTAGGATAAATAAGTTGATCTAATGAGAAAATCTTTCGCACGTTTGTGCGAGAGAGGTCTTTTGAAAAATGTTCCAAGCGTCACCGCGAAGCGGGAGAGAAGGTTTTTTTCCCTTTATATATATATATTTATTTATTTATTTCTCTTGACACGTAGTTAGTCTTCAAATTTTCCCTCCGTTTCTTTCTTTCTTTCCTCCCTTTTCATTAACTGGTTCGTTTTTAGGCGCGTTTCGCTTACAGCGTGAGCGCCTATTATCGTCGGTCGGTCCGTCCGTCCGCATGTTCGTTCTCGGCTTCTACCGAACGGATTTTCATGAAATTTGATATTAAGGACTTTCAATCAAATATAATAAGAAAATCGCAAAAATGAATCACGTACGCCAATCAGGGGTACCACTTTACTGGGGACAAAAAATCAAATTTTCGTCATATCTCGTAAAATATTGATCATATCAAAATATTTTTCAAATAAAACTTGTAGAACTAATAAAGCAGAGTATTTCCTTTCCTATACATTTTTATCGTAGGAGTAGCCGTTATTGAGAAAATCAAACAAGAATGTCCTATATGGAGTTGAACAAAATTTCTTGCATGGTTACTTCATTGTTGCTAACATAAACAATCTCCCAAACAAACGTTTAATTTCCCTACGTGTGCATGTAATATTATTAAATAGGAAGAAAATTGATTATTTATGATGAAGAAAAGAACTTGAAAACGCTATTTCCCTTAAGTACAGGTATACAATAATTTCTTTCTAATACTCCATTGCACGAAACGCGCCCATTTGTGATACGATGTACACTTTCCTAACTTGTTTCTCTTTTTTTCTCCCTTCTTTCTAGCAGTAATGTGAAGCCCTTTTCACATCTCCCGTCGCTTCAGATCCGTCGACTCCGCGATGCTTTCTTCCGTTTTTAGGCGCGCTTCGCTTCCAGAGTGCGAGCACCTATTGTCGTCGGTCTGTCCGTGTCTGTCTGTCCGTCCGTCCGCATGTTCGTTCTCGGCTTCTACTAAATGGATTTTCGTGAAATTTGATATTAAGGACTTAGAACCGAAGATGATAAGAAAATCACAAAAATGAATCACGTAAGCCAATCATGGGTACCACTTTTCTGGCGACAAAAAATGAACTTTCTGTATATATCTCGTAAAGTATTGCTCATATCAAAATATTTTTCAAATGAAACTCGTACTACTGGTAAATTAGAGTATTTCCTTTTCTATACACTTTTATTGTAGGAGTAGCCGTAATCAAAAAAATCAAACCAGAATATCATTCGATTTGAACTTAGAAAATTTCTTGCCTGGTTACTTCTTCATTGTTGCTAACAGAAACAGTCTCACAAACATTTCCTTACGTGTGCATGCAATATTCTTAAATAGGAAGAAAACGGATTATTTTTGATTAAGAAAAGAACTTTAAAACGCTATTTCCTTCACATGTACATATATCATTTCTTTCAAATACTCCATTGCACGAAAAGCGTCCATCTGTGATACGTTATATTTCCGTGCCCAACTATGTCTATAAGTTATACTCTATATCCCAAATTATTACGATGGTATACAGAAATTAAATTCTACAGCCATTTATAATCCCGTTTCTCGCCATATTACTCTGTGCATCATTTTTGTTATTTGCTTCTGGTTTCCGTTAATATTTTTTTGATCTTCTGTGTCGTTAGGCTTATTTTTCCTTAATTAATATGCTGCTATATTGCCCGTCGTCTTCAGTGGACTTCTTATGCAGATTTAAGTATCACCGCTGCGTGATGACGATTTGTGGCCTCGAAAAATGGCATCAGAAACAATGAAAACCCCTTTATCAAATTGGGTTGGGTTGGAGATTATTAACGGAGGCGGAAAATGCGTCGCACAAAGACTTCTTACGCTCACTGCTTGATTGTCGCGATTTCCCGACAAAAATAAAATGGCCCCTAATGGGATTCTCATATTTCACAGAAGCTTGGGTACAAAATGAGCCTGGGATAGATCTCTTGGTTACACTCGATTGACCCAGATGCGGAAAGCAGAACCTCCCGCAAAATGTACTCGAACATTTTATCACGTTAGTAAGAAACTAGTAATTATACAACTCCCAATCCCAGTTGAGGTTTCAGTTCGGTGGAAAACAAAGATGGTGAAATTTGGGCATGCAATGCTCATACAGAGGAATACCAAAAACCCACTCTGGGAGCGAGGATTTGTCCCGGCTCATCCAAAATTCAAATGGGCGTTGCTTTTAACGTCCCTGCGGAAGAATTGCGCTCGCGTAATCTCCTCGCATCTCTTAAGAGTTGGGAATCTAGGTGGTCTCTTGGTCACAATTATTCGCCGCCGGCATTTTAATCCGGAGGGAATAGGGTGGGGTGTGTGTACGGGAAGTCATTTAACTACCGACCGTTTCGAAACCGGTGTAAAACGATTTGGTCTAACAATGAACTACCAAATCGCACTCCCAAGGCAAGTTTAAACTGACGAAAATAGTTGCGAATGCTCGTGTAATTTTTGGGCGATTCAGATATTCGTTAAATTCGATCGTCTAATTTCGTGCTTTGTGTCATTCTTTCTTTTAGGACGTGTTTCATCCTTTTTTTTTACCTCTTTCTCAAATTATATTTCTTTTGGCTATTCATATTTCAGAATAACTGCCGCATTTATATCTGTCTGCTTTGAAATGTGATTATTTTCACTATCAACCTGTTTTCGTCACTCAAGACGATTATTTACCATCAGTGATAATTTTAACGTGATTTCCTTCTTTCCTCTGCCACATTCGAAAATATCCTTTTCACTTCTCTTTGTGTTTCCTTAAATAATATCCTGTCCTTGTAACGTGTTATATATTTCGATTTAACTATTATTTTGCCTTGCAATATTACGCTTTAAAATAGCATTAACGTGTTATCATGTGGTCAAATGGATATATATATATATCATCATCATCATCATCATCATCAGCCTTTTTCAGTCCACTGACGGACGAAGGCCTCCCCCAGACTCTTCCAGTTTTCCCTGTCAACTGCCTCCCTCCTCCAAGTTTGCCCCAAGAACTTAACAAGCTCTCTGTCCCACCTGTCTTTCGGTCTTCTTTTTGGTCTCTTGATGTTTCTTGGGATCCATTCGATGACACTGGACGTCCAACGCTGGTCATTTCTTCTAGCAATGTGGCCCGCCCACTGCCATTTTAACACCTTCACTCTTCTAATCACGTCACAGACTCCCGTCTTCTTTCTTACCCAGTCGTTCCTCTTGCGGTCTCTGCAGGTAATCCCTAACATGCATCTCTCCATGCCCCTCTGTGTTGTTTGCAGGCGCTGTATCATTCTGGCATTCATGGTCCATGTTTCACAACCATATGTCAGAACATTATTCTACATTTCTCTTATTTATATATATATATATATATATATATATATATATATATATATATATATATATATATATATAAGAGAAATGTAGAATAATATTCGCAAGTATTCACTTTGAGATATTATAATTGGATTTCTGGTACTTCATAAAGACAAGTATTTATATATGAGAAATCGTTAAGGATATAAAATTTTTACTTACGTATTTGCGGGAGTATTTCAATGCAAGTTATGAAAGTTGCTTTAGAAATTACTAACCCTTTCCTAAATTCTTCTCGTTTTAATTTATCTCTACTTCAATGGTCGATTCTAGGTCGATATTCCTTCCTTGAACCAGCAACCCTTCCTCTCTCTCTCTACCTTCATCTTTTTCTTCCTCGCTCTAAGCTCACTCGGTGTCCCAATTTTAACAGCTCCCAAACTTCTGGATCGCCTCCTCTTCGCTCGCCTCATTAAAATATTTTGGTCTGAAAATCCGTTCGTGCGGTTTAACCCGGGTCCTTCCCGCTAATGGATGACGTAAATTATCTTAAAGTCGATAGGAGAGAAATTTGGGACGTTTTCCGGGATCTTGTTTTCCGATAGGGCTAAAGCGTTCGATGTGCTATCCAAAGTTGAGAGGCGACGTTAAAAATGTTTGGCTTCTCGGTTTTCGTAAGATGCTATCTTCTTCAAAATTTCAAACTTCTGGACCACGTCCGAATTTATCGATTTCCCCTTTATTAGTACGGGTGTGTGGCCAAGTGAGCATTTCTTTTTTATTTTGCCATCTGGAAATACAAAATTATCAAATTCGTATATTGAACATGTGTCAATTTTACGGTAATCGTTGGGTAAATCCAGTTTTTTAATAAATTCTTTTATGTCCGTTCGTCCGATACATACATACATACGTACATACATACATATGTATTGTAGACCATTTTTTGTTCCCTCATCTCTTGAACGAATTATCGGATCCTAAAGAATGTTACATTGTATAAAAGCTTATGGCTTGCAGGTGACTTTTAGCCCATAAAAAATTTCGTATTTCATCCAGATGCTAAATTGTGAATGTTCAAACTATTTGGTTGCGGTAGCCCTGCTGGTGAGTCTGAGGGGCGTTTGAGTAGCAAGAAATTTAACTACTACGTACGTAGTCACAGCATTCTTTGCCCCTATTTTAGAAATGATAGCGGGAAATACGGATTTCAACGTGAGTTGTCATTTTGACTAATATATGGCGAGAGAAGTTATAACGCTTAATTGTACGAAAATTTAGCTTATATCTATTATGCCATTTTATACCTCAATAATGTTCACTATTGGTTTAAAAATTTAGAACATTTTCACAAAACAATTAACAACTCGTAATCAGTAGGTGGTTCCTTTTGGGAATGTATTTTTATTCCTCACGCTGCGGTAGATGACTTCTGCGTAGAAAAGTATCTTCGAAATTTCAAAAATTGCGAAATGGGGTGCCGCAGAGCAGTTGAAAACCTGCGAGTTGGATTTTTTAAATAGATCTTGCGACCCCCTATTTGCATGTTTAGAGGAGTGCAAGCGAATCAACGCTTCATCCTTCGGAAGGGTCATAAAGCCGCTGGTCTTCCTTGGTGCTTTTCGAAATGTGTAGGCTATAATGCTGGTACCAGGTTTCTCTTATTATTTGCTTTGTGATTTAGACTGACGAGCCTATTAGCACTAAAGTCGTATGAAGTCACAAAGTTTTACAAATCACGAACTTAACATCAATCATTGTAACAAAGCGATCCAGGTAATTTTTTTATGATCGGTGTATTTCGTTGAATGTTATTTATTTTCGCAATTAAAAGATGAAAACAAGTAAGAATTTAAAAAAATTCAAAAATAAAATCTTTTTGCTTTATAAAATAGACGGCCTTAAAAGGATAAAACACGAAAAAATTTCAGATTATTTGTTCGTCATAAAAGATTTTGGTGTTATGTACTTGTCATTACTATGACTTTACATGTCATTTACGTAATAATCTCATTCCATAAGTTGGAGTAAATGGTTTTTGAATAATATAAAGTTAATAGCAAACACATTTTTTTAATGAAGCACAATCTTGAAAACCTCCTATCAAAGCGAAATTATTACGTAATGTAATGAAAATGACACCAAAATCTTATATAACGAATAAATAATCTGAAAATTTTCTTTATAAATTTTGTGTTCACGCTTACATATATGCATATAAATAAATGTGTATCTATATAATGAATGGTCCAATAGCCAGGACACACAGATTAAACATTTATTTTAACAAATGGTGAAAATGCAACGAATGAAATTCATCGGCAACGGATATATAAATTAATTGAACTCGCTCAATTAGTCACCACGTGTGTGCATGTATATATGTATTTTTGTATGAGTGTACAGACACACAAACACACAAAAAGTTGGATTCGTCTAGCTATAGAACTTTAACTTTTTAAAGCGAACACGAAGAATATCCACTATGACTCGTCAAAAATCGAGTTATGGAGGTTTGTTTGTGTGTGTGTGTATGGGTTTATATAAACCTAGGCACACACGCACAGACAAAGCTTCTCATTGTGGAGGGAAAGCGGAGGATATGAATAGAGAGAGGGGCGGAGGGGGGGAGAAAAAAAAGAGGATCCGCTTTAGAGAGGACAAAATAAAAGAGAAAGAAAAGAATAGGAGCTTGGCAGGACAAAAGAGAGAGAGAGAGAGAGGAGGGAAAAGGAGGAGAGAGAGGAGAGTTATGGCGGGTGTGAGAGGATTTAAGGGAAAATGGGATTTGGAGGAGAGGATTGATATGGTCTGCATTCTCGGAGAGAGGGAGAGGTTTGGGAGAATGGTGGAGAAAAGGGGCATGTGTGGATAAGGAATGCCAACGTCTCTCTCTCTTGAAAAGAAGATGAAGCGAGATTTTCGGGATTCGCCGTGTTTTTTTCTTCGCGACCTTCGCCTCAGGTGTGACCTGCAGGCGCCTCTTTTTCTCAAGAGGAGGACATTAATTAACATCGCCTGTTAATTATAGCTGGTCAGAGGATTATCCGTCCGAGCAGCGGATTACATTTGACTGAGAAGGAAAATGAGGCTTAGGAAGGTTATGGTTCATTGGTTTTCTTTCCCGGTGTTTTTTTTTTGTACTTTTCCGATAAATTACCTACGTATTCGGCGTGCCTTTGGCAGTTTTTTCTTTCAAGTCGCTGAAATAACGCCGTTGCTTTTGAATTAGCAAGTATAATATAAGAAAATGACGGGAATAGTTTGAATTTAGCGCGAAGTATTAGTTGTCCAAATATTTACCAGAATAACGTGAATTTCAACAGAGGAAGTTTTTGTGTATCGGTTATACGTTTTTCATCTATCATTTTTTATCACAGTTTAATTTTTAGGTACTCCAGGAAATTGTATAGATCAACGGTGGACAAACTTGCTTCCCCTCGGAGCCGCATACGATAATCTTCAGAAGTTCGAGAGCCGCATGACACAATTTGTGCTCATTAATTTACGAATAGTAATACGTAATCTCTACCCAAAGCCAATCAGATGTAATGCATGTCCTTTAGGCATTTCCATCACGTATCAAGTCACACTACGTCATTGTTTTCTGTAGTGAAAAACGTTGACACGTCTCCGAATGGAAATTTAAAAGAGCCGCGTACTAAGTTAAAAGAGTCGCATGTGGCTCGCGAGCCGCGGTTTGGCCACCCTTGGTATAGATGTTATCCATGAAAAATAAACGTAATTATAGCTATTATTTACGTACTATTACTACTATTATTTACGACTTAGAAGCCCGTTTTGACGTCATAGCTAACTCTTTTTTTCTATAATCCATAATATATCATTGAATTTTGATACTGTCACTTACGTTAACCTTTATATATGCACATACACGAATAAACCTAAAAATTGGCAAGGCGATTTATACGGTTGCCTTTTACGCAATTTAGCTTCTTTAGGATTAATTTCACATTCTCATCGGAGGTTTTTATTTCAAAAAACACACACCTTTCTCTTTCTAAAAGAAGCCGTTGGACAACACAAACGAGCCAAAACGATATATTTATGAAAAGTAGGCGGTGGACGTAATCCAATAATGAGAGAGGAGGAAGAGGTTAGGCATGGGATTACTGCCAAAGCTAATACCCTGAAGTGAACGGAAAATGATACGAAATACCATTATAAGGAATTAAGGTTGGAAAATAAGGAATTTTCAATGCAAAAAAGGAAGTGTGTGTGTGTTAGATTTAGCAAGGCGGCATTCAGATCGTGTGACACCCCAAACTAATAAGATAAAAAGATAGCACGTCGGCCATTTTTGGATACTACATTTTTTTAGAAGTACGCCCTTCTTATACAGACGTTGAATTTTGTCATTTTTTTTTGCCAACTTTTTTTCCTTTTTCTGTCACATTGACGTAACAAAGGTTTTAAGCCATATTTCCTCGTCCAAAATTCTGTAGGGGAAAAATGGGGATTAAGGTTCATGAAACGACATTTTATTAATTCCAAGGAAAATGTGGCAAACACTTCGGAATTTTTGTATGTTGGAGATAAAGCTTTAGGCTTCAGATAAGAGATCTCGTTTCAAAGCTGAGCCGATGGCACAAAGGAAAATTAATCTTTTTGCGCCTCTTTTACCAAGTTATCCATTAATCTAATTTTCAAAGGGATTTTAATAATAGCATTAGATGCTGCTGGTTTTTATTTTCAAAGTATTTTAATATTGGCTTATCACTGTCATTTTCTTCATCTATATGGTTCAATTATGATTTTCCGCGACAAAGCGCTGGCCATAATACTGGCCCCTACTGTGATTCAATTCTTCTTCGTATCAGGAAAGAAAAAAGGGATATATGAGAAACTTTTAGATAATGTAAGCTCGCGAAAGAATTGATGAGAGGAGCAGATCAATATTTCCATTATTAATTTCATGTTAACCGGACAAGAATATTATTCAAGGCACTATTTAGAGTATATTTTTTTCTTTTTTCGAGTACATTCTCGTTAAATACATGCCTAGAATGCTTATATGTTTCCTTCGAAGATGAAACTTACTAATATTAACATTAACATGTTGTTTAAATGCTTAGATATTATCAGGTATAGCGAAGTGAATTATTATTTTTAAATTTAAACAAAATATAGGGTTTCGTGAGCCATTGCTTTCGGGAGAAATACAATTTATCTACGTTCAGATTCTCTATCTCTATCTAATTTGAGCAGCACATTTGAGAGTCTTACTATAATTTATCTTATTCAAGGACTGACTGACATGCACGCTACCTCCATGAGGAATGGATGCGTAGGAACAACCCGTTTCTAGGATGTTTCCAGTTTTGTTTGTTGCGATGGAAGAACGCGAGAGAGTGTGTGCGCGGGCGTGCGTGCGAGCGCGTCTTTGTGTGGATGCCAGCGATGAACGACAGCTGCGCGTCTTTTCATCGTATCATCGCACGTTCTCATTTTACCTTAAAATCTTTCTAGTGGAATTTCGGTCCAGTCTTTTGCCCTTTCTGTGTTGTTTATTTCTCGTGTGTATCTCAACAAAATTCCGTTTCGCATCTCATCTAGGCCTAACTTATAGAGTTTCCATTTTATGTGATATTTCTATGAATTTTCCTAATTTTTATGCCGGTTTTGGTGTTACTCATCGTGCGATTTCCTAATGGCAATGTTTTCTCATTTTTCCGTTCTTTTAACCTATATTCACTTACTGTACTAATTTTAATGTACGTGAGTTTTATTATCGATCATTTTCATGCTTCCTAACAGTTTCCTAGTGCCCTTTCTTTGTCTCCTCATTTCTTTCTATTCGTCCATTTAATCTCTGTGACCGTTGATTTACTGTGTACTTTATAATTTTGAAATATTCTTTTATGTAAAGAGCAGTATTTGTACATCCAATTATAAAACAGGAGAAATTGCGTAACACTGTAGTTCGATTGTATAATATCCACCCGGAAAGTGGAATATACGGGTCAGATTTTTCGGTCATGGCATAACTTCTCTTGCGATTTCTAGCTACGACTTTATTATTTTATAGTTTTCCTAGGACACGAAATAAAAATACAACGCTATAGTGTATATGTTCTTTAATTCTTTTATGAACTGGAATTTAAAAAAATTACGGTCGCTGTTACGATTCATACAATTCTTAAGAAATTAGGCTGTTTTTTTAATAAGTTGGCATGTCTGTCTAGTGATCAGCGAAACTTAAAATGCCACGATGCATCTATTTGTTTCGGTATGACAGAATGAAAATTTTCAGGGTATATTGAAATGGGTTAACCGTCGGTGAGTAGAAAAATTGGCGGTTCAATTCGTGCATCGTTGTTTCTTAACTGTTTGGAAGCTTTATGCACACTAAAGCAAAGTGTTTGATTTTTAAACTCGTGCCGTTGTGTTCTAGCAGTCGCGATTTCTTCCAGTCATGCAGCCCGGTCTTAGTTGATGGGTCGGCATTTAAATTTTATCGTTTCTTGCAAATACACGAAATCTCCTTCAAGCTCAGCTCCGGTTTCGAGTAATTCCGCAATTTTCTGCGTCTTGCACCGTGTAGTTATGCAGTTCCTTATTGCCATGCATTTCCGTTGAGAAGGCTCTTATCCAGTTCCTTCGAATCTCGCTACGAAGAATGGAGGATTTGACGACGGGAAGCGGAGGAGGCAAGAGGTTATGGTTGTTTCCACGATAAACGTTTAACGTGTTTGGTATGTTTGAAGAATAAGCGGGAGGAATTTTTGTTAGAAAGCAATGATCTGTATAGCTGCAAAAAAAATCTAGGTTAGGCTTTCGTCTTATGGTACTTGCGAATTGAGCTACTTACCAAATAGTTTCATGCTGTGCATTCTAGTTACTGAAATTTATATGATAACATTCCTAAAGCTATAATTGTTTGAGTAGGATTTCCCCGCTTCGCATTCTTACCTACATAGCTGTATATGGTAACGTGAGCAAATAAAGAATCATTGAAATAAAATAAAATTCTCCTCAGAGCAGCATCTCATACCAGGGTGATTTCATCATTTAAGCGAACCTAATTGCGTTTTAGTTTTAACATTTAGCTTAATCTACGTCTAATATTCCTTTTATCTTCCTAGATCTTCTATACGACACAATTTATAAAAACTCTCTTTTCCTAATTCCTCTTATCATTTCTACTGAGAGGACATCAAAGTTCACTGTTTTCTTCGACTTCATATTCCTAAAAGCCTTTTCAGTCTCACTGTCCAATATTTCTGAGTGAACACTCCTCGATCTCAATAGATTCTGGCTTCAAATCTTTTGCGTATAATTCCTCAATAAACTAGTTCCATCTATTCCTCCGGCTCAAATATTAGTTTTCCGATTTTGCGTTTACTTGTAACCAGCGTATTTCTTTTCTTTTTCCCCATTAATTCCTTCACTTTTGCATAAAATTAATTTATCCTTCTTCGCAGTTCCTCCGTTTTTTTTTCAGATTCGTCGCTTTTGTGGTTTCTCTCCTAATCCTATTGTTTACGTCTAGGATACATTTTCCGTCGATATTGTGTTAACCTACTTCCACCCCATTTCTTCCACCTTTTTAATCACCTCTTCTGTATCCTGCGGCTTCCTTGTTTTGTTCGATCTCATCTTTCCTGTCGTTTTATTCGCGCTGACTATGCTTAAACAACGTATTTGCAGCCATTAACTTGTTTCGCACAAAATCGAAGGATTATGTCGTTATTAATCACTGCAAGCAAAGGAAAACTGCAAACAAGTTAGGAAAGTGTACATCGTATCACAAATGGGCGCGTTTCGTGCAATGGAGTATTAGAAAGAAATTATAGTATACCTGTACTTAAGGGAAATAGCGTTTTCAAGTTCTTTTCTTCATCATAAATAATCAGTTTTCTTCCTATTTAATAATATTACAATCGCATGTAGGGAAATTAAACGTTTGTTTGGGAGATTGTTTATGTTAGCAACAATGAAGTAACCATGCAAGAAATTTTCTGTTCAACTCGATATAAGACTTTCTTGTTTGATTTTCTCGATAACGGCTACTCCTACGATAAAAATGTATAGAAAAGGAAAGAAAGACTCCACTTTACTAGTTCTACAAGTTTTATTTGAAAAATATTTTGATATGATCAATATTTTACGAGATATGACGAAAATTTAATTTTTTGTCCCCAGTAAAGTGGTAAAGTGGCGTACGTGATTCAGTTTTGCGATTTTCTTATTATATTTGATTGAAAGTCCTTAGAAGCCGAGAACGAACATGCGGACGGACGGACGGACAGATGGACGGACGGACGACGATAATAGGCGCTCACGCTGTAAGCGAAACGCGCCTAAAAAGATTACAATATCGATACAACGTATCTCTGCTGAGAATGAATTTGTGTACTTTACGCTGAAAGTACAGAAGGAGTACAGTATTTTTTCTCTGGAAGCATCTGAGTGGGGGATCGGGATTCTCGCAGGTCTGGCTTAAACCGAAACCCTCAAGAATTATAGTGTAACAAGAGAAATAATTCTTAGAACTTAAGATTTTACCTCATTGCTATTGTGAAAATACGAGAGGGATAACTGATCGTCGGTTCTAAATTTTTCGGTTAGGATAATCCCTTATTTTGGTATTTTGGCGGAGTTCCGCAGATCTTTTCGTGCTAAAGACAAAATATGCCCTCAAAATTGGTGTAAATGACTCGAATGAGCAATAATTGGTTATAGTCGGTGTTGTAGTCGTAAAAAAAAATCTGATGTGGCCAACACATGACTTTCTCCATATTTGGGGTATAGATATTTAAATTATTATGAGTAGCATTATAAGGCAAAATTATTATTTCGTATCGTAAAAGAAGACACGTCCTTGCCGTAAATTACGTATATTTTGAATGTTTACAGTATTCACCGCTAAATGGTGTTGGCGCTGTAGGCTGGTATTAAGATAAAGCGAAATATATCCGAAATGGATGGTTCTACGAAAATTAGTTACAAACAAAACTTGGAAGAAATAATATTCTCTACAACTTTGGTCCTTACGAAGATTACCAATAACGATGTTTTTAAGGAGATATTTAACGGAAACCGAAAAACCGGTTATTTATAAATAACTCCTAAACAATAATTCCTATAGAAAATTGTTTCAAATTAAAACTGTAGGAAATTACATTCTCTATAACATTAGTATACAATTGTATATAGAATAATGATGTTTTAACAAAGAAATATCGCAAAAACCGAATCGGGTTTCGAATAAACCGCGACTTCCGCTTATCCGTTATTGTCCAAAAACTAATCAGTTCTTTGTGCTCATGTTAAAGTGTTATATATGAAGTTTGGTAACGATATGGCATGTACTTTTTGAGTTAGAGCGCCCACAATAACATACACACACAGACATCATTCCGAAAATAGTCTAAACGTGTTCTAGGGACCTCAAAACATGTATTTCCGTTGAAATCTCGAAGTCGATTTTTTTCATGAATACAATACTTTCCCATTACGACGTATGAGAAAGTAAAAACAGAGGGTAGACTGTATACTAAAGTAAAGCTTTGAGGGAGGGTTCTTATCCAGTTTTTAAGAGCAAATTACACGACTGTAATGTTACGATGCCAGAAGAAAACGTATGCGCTGTTTTTCGACTTGTATAATATTTAATAAGGCGTTGGTATAGTACGCTATTTTTTCGAAAAAGCGTAGGGTATACCCTATTCATTCGAAAAAAGCGAAGGATATACGGCGTATACCCCCGTATACTCTCCACTACAGAACTGGTTTTAGTTGAGTCATTTACGGATGAAAGCATACGTTTAAACCACAAAAATCTTAATGAGATTTCACTCTGTATAACATTATTCACAGTTCTCGAAGAAAATTGATATATTTTTGTTGAAACTAGAATTTGCAATAGTATTTTTTTCATTAAATATTTCGGATACGCTACCTACTCTTCTCGAAGCGCTTACTTAGCAATTGAGAAAATTCAAAATGGAATAGGGGATTGGGGTTCTCATCGATACTTTACGTTCCACGTTTATTGATGCATATCAAAAACACCTGCCCCACTTCTATTTTTTTTTGCAATGTGGAGCTTTATGACAGTCATTGCGGATTGCTGATGTAAAAGTTAAAATATTTTTGGAACCACAAATCATACTGGTTACAGAGAAAATTACATAAGCATCTTCCTATATTATATATAGTATAAATCGCGAAGAGTTATCGTTTATAAAAATAAAAATCAAGTGGATATTTCAAATACGTTATCAACTGCTCTCTAAGATCGTCTAGGAACAGCGTGTGTGGATAAACTAAATTCAAGGAAAATATATCTTTACTTTGCCCTCGCATCTATTCCGTCACATTTTATAGGTCGCTTAAGCTTAACAAGAAAATGTCCTCGTCGTTTATGATGATGTTCTCAACAACCGATTTCGCTAAGTAGCGCGTGGATGTGAATACTTCATGTTTTGTTTTAATTTTACGAAAAAAAACCCGTTTTTGTCCCAGATTTATCATTTCCCCCCATGAAACGTTGAATTTGAAGGAACGCTTTTATTGAAACGAAGCGCCATTCGGAAATTTATCGAGCCATTTCCAAAAACTCAAAATCGTGACTGAACAATTAATCTCCCAAAGCTTTCACGTTGATGAAGGAAAATGCACCTCCGTGATAACTCATTTTATGAGACGCTTTCGTCGAACGCGTCACGGCGAAACATCGGCGGCTGATTCGCATATGGGGTCGGGATTGCGTATCAAATTATTCTTCAAACGAGCGGTGATAATCGCATCTCGTTTATAATCACCTCGGAAATGCTCCTGTTTTTTTTTTGGGAGTGCAAATTTGCCGTGGCATTTTTTTAATCTCTCTGAGAGTGGATCACTGCGCGAAGGACGTCAAATATCGCGCTTGGCGAAAGAGAGAGAAAAAGAACGAATGGAGATTCTCGTCTGGAAAATTGCTGGTAAAAATAATACCTTCGTTTATTTATATTTTGTATGTTATGTTTTAAAAAAAGATAAGAAGAACCGCTATGCTACGGCAATTGGAATTTTCCGAATGAAAAGAAACTTTTATTTAAATGAATACGCTTCCGGTCGTTTTTGCGCTTTATTAACTCGTGACACGTGGAATAAAAATAAGGCGAGAAATGAATAAATTCAACGAAACACGCGCAACTTTTTCGTATGCACACAAACACACGCACACACACATATACGGGAAACATTTATTTTACGGAATATCGGATTTCTTAACTTTGCGTTATTAAAGTTCAGTTAAATTCATCATTCAAAGTCCTGTTTTCTCATTTCGTCGTCGCTTGTGAGCGTGAAAACAAAATAACTCCTGTAAACAATTTCGCGCTGCAACTGAGGAAGAAAAAAAATAATCGTATGCAAATACGGAATTCATTTTCCCCGTGAAATGACGACCCGGTAAAGAAAAAAAAAAGTATTTCGTTCTTTCTCGCGGAAACGTTCTTGTTAGCTCTTTTATTTTTTGTCCGCGCGTGGATTTTTCCGCGTAATCTGATTACGTCGTTTTTTCCTCCGCTTCGTGACGCAGCTTAGACCGGAATAATTTTCAAACGCGTCTCTCCTCCTCCCCGTCAGCTCTCTATTTTTTCTCTCTCTCTCTCTCTCTCTATCTTCGAAAATTTATTCCGCTCCATCTCTCTTAAACACCCATCCCGCGAAAAAATAATTGCGTCGAGTTGTATATTTAATTAAGCACTCCCAGAGCTTTTGACCGCGTTTCATTCTCCCTAACCCCTTCCACACCCCCTCCAACGCCGAATAGGAGAGGACGATACAATTTTGACAGCTGGTGCTTTTCCCAAACAATTTTTGCGGGATCCAACCGAAGTGCGGAACGCGTCGAGTGCGCTAGTGAGCCTTCTTTTGTTTTTTTTTTATTTATTTGGAATCCCGAAAGCAATTTAACCCGTATAGAAAAAAGAAGATAGGGACGGAAATAATTCTTTTTTTTAACTTCACTTACTCAGTACACGTCCGCGAGTGTGGCGTTCCTACCCGGTTCTTTTTTTTTGTTTTGCTGATTTCTTTTTTTTTTTTTAATCATTCCCAGCATCCTCCGAAATCCTTTTAAATCAACACCATTCACATTTCGACAATGGCCTAATTATTCGAGATTTTTTTGAAAAAGTGCGCTCTACCGGGCAGGTGGCGGAGCGACCGAAGAGGGGGGAGGTAAATAAAACAAGCGAAGATGAATAGGCGTGAATGCGGCGAAATTCATCCGATGGAAGTGCATCGTGCGGAAGATAGAGATAAAAAGAATAAGGAAGAGTCTGGGAGTTACGTGAGATTGTTAGGTATGGACGTGTGGGAAAAGGGCTGTCGTCATAGGAGAGAGTGTTTCGTCATTTTGCCAGAATCTGATATTTTGTATTATTCTCAAAAAATTACTGCGTATAGCGGAAACGATTTGAACCCGACGTCGGCGTCAGAAAATTTTACTCGTTTTTTTTTTTTTTTTTAGGAGATCGAAGCCGTGGATGGATGCACTGACCGTCCTGCATGTTATTCGGTTGGATATCAATGCAAACAAAGTAGACAATTCTAGTTTTTCCATTGCTAATAACCGCTAATCCGTCTTTCTGACGGGAAACGTGATTTTTTTAATCCTCGGTATCGGTAAACAAAAGGGGCGTGGCGATATGGGTTCAATGGAGTTAAAGTGAAAAAAAAAGGAATTTTGGCGGAAACTCCTCTAAAACGCAATTGTCGTTTTTGCGTCAAATTTCATGATTTTAAAAAATAATCTAGTCAAAATGTCGATGTTATGAAATACTTTTGCGGTACCAATTCGTTACTACGAGAGTATAATTTTGTGGCGACTTTGCTGTCTTTCGAATTGATGTAGACGTAAATAAAAGGAATTACACGTTTTTCGTTTACATCATTTATCAACTTCTGCCTAGTATTTCGAAGCCATGTTTTGGCAGCGAATGGTTGGCGTGCATGACTGATCTATTTGTAAATAAACAAATGAATATTTAACAGTTATTTATAATGTTGGCAAATATTTTTCAGGAAATAAAATTAACTTAGCTTATGTCAAGTATCAAAACATTACATCACTGATATCCTAAAGCAGTGGTTCCCAACCTTTTTCAGTCCTTTTTGCTGAAAAATATTTGTCACCGCCCCCTTAATGAATAACGCCCTACACAGCTAAAAAACTATAGTCAGCCCCCGGTTTTACAACAGGTTAGGTTCCAGGCCACCGTCGTAAAGCGGATCCAGACTTAATGTGGAACCTATTATTTTTGGGACATCATAGAAATAGTACAAATATGTGCAAACCTATCTTAACATTAATGGAAAACGTAAAAAAATTTAATACGTAAACATATAAAAACTATTACATAATATACACAATATTTCATAATGTCGTAAAACTAGATTCGGCGACTTAAAACAGAATTATTGGTTTGATGGGGAAAACGACGTAAAATCGAATCGTCGTAAAGCGGACCAGCGCAAAGCGGTGGCTGATTGTGTTCGTAAACCATATATCATGCTAAAATATGCCTGAGTATGGCCTGTTCGCCATATGCGGCGATTGAGGACCATTTTAATTGCTGTTTACTCAGTAAGTAGACGTGATATTATTCTTAATGTATTAGGTTTGAGTTTTCGCCTTCCGCATCTGACAATGAGGAGTTTTATCTGTTGTATGATGTGCATGAAACATTTTTTGAGTTTTTAATGACGGTATTGCCCGAATGTTAAGTCAAATCAGTCAATTTAATTATCTTAATACAGGTTATATATAGCTATTACACTGCCTAGTAATTTCATTCTTTTATACGGTGCAGTTAGTTGATAGTTTTACCGTTTGAGGACTTGAACGAAACATTATACTTGAAGCAGCATAAAAGACGTGCATAGAAAAATCAAATCATCCAATTTCTCAGAATTCTTTTGCAATTTTTTTGTATAGATGGCTGAAGTCTATCTTCTTTGGATTTACTCCAGAGCCATCTGTCTTCGTCTTTTCATACCATTTCACCTTTGGAGTGAGAGAAATTTTGACAATCTTTCTTCTTTGAGGCCTGCCACTGACAGGTCCAATTAGAGTGGCAAAAGTGTTCACTGGCTTAGCGAAAAACGCCATCGTCAGCGCTTCTGAAATTATCGTTCAGTTAAAAAAAATTAAAGATATCGCTTGAATAACAAGGCCAGATATTTAAAAAATACACTGTTGGTTTTAATCCACGTAAAATAGAAAGTTTATAGGATTTCAGGTTGACGATGCTTGCGATGAGCAAGGATGACGTGAATTAGAACAATTACTTTCATATAGGAAGGCTATCTTGCGATCCGTTTTTTATGGCCGTTACAGTTTTAAACTTTCTCCAACATTGAGAAAGTCAGTCGTGCGTTTTGGTTACAGTGCAGCCGTCATCAGTGGTGATTCATCCAAGTATGTCCAATCACCTCTTGCGAATATGGAATTCTTGTTTTCGAAGAAAATAAACTTTTGTGCCCTAATATACCTTTATTAAAAACGATTGTGCAATTTCTGTTAATTTTTCGAGTGTCTGCAACTACAGATTACCACATACTAGTGTAATTCCCGTTGAAATATCAACGCAAGAGTTATAGCTAGATTGATTATTATTATTTTCATTTAAAATAATTAATATCACACTTTTACATATGAAATATTTTGTCATATACAACATTTCTAGTGAATATTCTGTTGTTGACGGGCTATCTTTAGTCAAACTTAAAATAGTTGCCTCTCTTTTCCTCCCTCTCACCCCCCCCCCCCTCTCACACCCTCTCTCTCCCTCCCCCATTTACTTCCCTCTCTCCCCCCTTTACCGCTCTCTCTCCTATTAAAAGCATTCAAAGCACGTTTATACCCATAAGGATTGAATTAACAATATGATATAGAGGTCTAATAATGGAATTGGTAGGCAAGGCAACATCCCCTTAAAATTGCAAGATTTCCTCAAACTGTGTGAATTAAACGTTTACATTGAGAAATTTCGAACTGTAGGCAGAAAAAGATGAACAGATTAAAAAACTTTATAATGTTTTCTTCGAAATGGTTTATATCCGAAGATTTTTGGTCAATTCTTTCTAATTTTAATCTAAAAAAGGATGAAAGCCTGCACATCGAAATGTCCCTTTTTACGTGTTACCATATGGGAAATGGAAATTATCTTCTGGAGTCGAACCTGAGTCTTTGATCTCGAGTTTGATACATTAAAACGTTTTGTTATTATATCATAATGCTACCCTGAAAATTTAATCAGATTCGGTTCAGTCGTTTGCGAGGTATTAAACTTCAAAAAGCATTACATGACAAAGTGACAATGTGGCACTCTTTTATATGCTAGATACATATTATATCAGCATAAATAGGCTGTAAACAATATTAGTTTAAAGTTTACTCATATTACAAATTTAGTGTCCTCTATTGGCGGACATTTAAACTAACGGAAGATTCGTAAAGTGAGAATCGTAATATTTCATTACATAGTACCTATCCAACCAAAAAAGAATTTTTCATCTATATCTTAAAATCTGAAGTATAAAATTCTTGTACTCTTTTTATGAACATTTGTAGACTATATTGCTAGTGAGTCGTTATTAAGGACGGCTGCTTTGCAGCCGGAATTCGCGCCTGGTTTTTCCGGACAATTTTATGACTTTTATAGAAACACGATTCAGCCATTAAGTTAGCTCGGAATTCTTTCTTGAATTTCAAATGAATGTCAACCTTGATATTTAAGTATGCGTCGTATTGCATGTATATCATTATTTACTTAAACTCTGGCCAAAGAAGTTTGTGTGTAATGCTTATTAAAACCTTATATTGACATACATATTTGGAGGGGGTGGATGAAATTCGCTGTTGTATATTCTAGCCACCAAGCATAAGTTCCAGGAATATCTGTAGCGAAACCAAGGCAAGTAAAATTACTTCGAAAATAGGCACTTGGGCATAAAAATTTTTTTTTTAACCGGCGCCTCTAAGAACTCCAGCGAAGTAAAATTAGGTTAAACATAAGCCGGTTTATCGCTTTTAGTCTCGAATATCTCCTGTTACAAGTTTCACATTGAAACTTTGAATTAATTAACGTTTGAACTTTTTTGCCAAACTGCCAAAAAAATCACGCGTAGCCGTGCTCAGCACTCACCTGAGTGCGACTGCATAGTTTCATACTTTAATACGAGCGCAGATGCTGAAATTTATAATGTGGTTATGTAACTTTGCCTCGTCGTGAAACTCCTAGGCTACTTTGTTAGCAGATACGACGGTTTAAGCACTTAATGAAATGACAGAGATCCAATTAAAGTTTTAAGAACTCCGCATTTATCGAGAGCTTATTTGTAGCGAAAAATATGCAGATAAAAACGAAGGAAGAGTTTTTACCGGATGTCGATATAAAACCAAGTTTGTCACTTCGCTCTAAACGTTTAGCCGAAATAAAAAAGTTCGAGAAAGGCGGTTTTAAGGCGTCACTCGGATCTCGTAAAAATTTCACGAAATGGAAAGACATCCGAAGCACCGTCCTCTATGGACACTACATCTTCTTCAGTTTTAATTGGCTAGCTTAGTCGGCCCATAAGAGGATTCTAAATCACGGGATTAGGTGCAGGGTAATAGGTTTCACTACATAAAGTTTTATTGTTCATCAAACAAATTAGCAGTAGTTAAATCTGAGAAAGTTCTCTCTCTCTCTCTCTGCCGTTTTAATTGCTAATTTTATGGCGAGATCCAGCTCCAAGTGCGCTTCCAGCTAGTAGTATAAAGATCTCGAGGTTAATTCTGTTTTAAGGAGACATCGGGTTAAATGGATTTATCCGCGGGCCTTCGGCCAAAAGAAAGTTTATGCGACGGTCGGGTTAATGCCGCTTCAGTATAATAATCGTCAAAGGGAATCAAGAGAACGGAAAATTTCCATATTCATATCGAGTCCGTTTAATCCTACGAATGAAAAGAATTTGTTGTAAGGTTGATTCAGAAATAGGTGCCCTCTAATCTGTTCCTCAAAAAAGAGGTTTTATTTCATTAATCCAACATGGATAGGCTTAATTTTTAGGGCTGCGCTCTTACGAAAATGGGGTCGCCGGTACTGAGTTGTCACTTTGAGTTGTAAAAAAAAATCCCAATACAATTTTGCATAAATTCCAGGAATAAGAAATTAATGAGAAAAAACTGAAAAATTAAGTACTCTAATAGCCATAACAAGATTATGAAAAAACCAGATGGCCATTTTGGATAAAAAGCAGCCATCTTCGGTGGTGATTCAACGAAGGTAGAGTCTGAATTATAACTTTGCTTTGGCTGTAATATATATCTAAGACAGGTACTTAATTTTTCAATCTTGTGCTTATTCTGGAATTAATTTTCAGCCATAAGACGAGATCAGCAGTTCTCTAGTTAACAGTTGTACACGCTTTGCAAGAGCATAACATTTATTGGGTAAAGAACCATGGATACCTTTCAGTGTTTAATACGATTTATACCTTATCTATTTCTAATAAAGCCACCCTGTGGATCCGGATACTGATTCAGTATCCACAGAATGTTTTAATTTTTAATTATAGTAAAAGATAATGTATTTTGAAAATTTTTAATAGTAATATATTAGCTTCCAAAGTGTGAACACCTTAATTCACTACGGAAGGGAGGGATTTAAAGCCCTTATGTATTATCGTTTAGGTAACGTCATTGCGACAGTATTAATTAATATTTCAAATGAATGAGA
Organism: Uropetala carovei; assembly: GCA_036926305.1. Classification (NCBI taxonomy): domain Eukaryota; kingdom Metazoa; phylum Arthropoda; class Insecta; order Odonata; family Petaluridae; genus Uropetala; species Uropetala carovei. The sequence goes on along the minus strand of JAXCHB010000068.1, from coordinate 12,068,010 downwards.
ACAATTTAGTTAGCTTTAACATTTTGTTCATATCGATATTTACTTTACAAATTAAAGTATAAAGAATTCACACGTTTTTTAAAAAAATGCTTCGTCGACGTACCAATCACTTTTCGTTCCACCTTATGGCACCGGTCGAATGAGTTTTTTTTTACGCACACATGTCGTTAGCCGCCGTCAGGTCAGCAAAAATAAACAAAAATCTCACCGCGTCCGTGTTGTGTGCGTGCGTCCTTGCACGCGAGCGCACGTGCGGTCGACGATGGAGGGAGAGTCAGGACGGGCCCCACAAAACTCTTTCTCAAACAGAAACTCCCGCGAACGGGGTAAAAATACTTCGCAAAACACATTTAGTCGTTTGAAGCATTAGTTAGGTGTTTTGTTGCCGTGCGATCTGATAAACCCTTACAACGTGGCCATAAAAGGTCTCCACAAAGAGGGTGCGGTAGAGAGGGAGAGAAAGACACGATGGAAGAGAACCGCATCCCACCAAACCTAACCTTTCCACTCTCTTGCGCGATCTGGTTTTGTGAGGGAGGGAATTTGGGGGGGGGGGGAGAATGGAGGGGTGGGAGAATGAGGGGGGAGGGGGGAGGGGGGGAGGGAGAAAGAGGTCGCACAGGGGTTGTGAGCCGCAGGTCGGCCGGCGGTGCGGAAGGATGGCTCTGCGGTTGCCGCCACCAGAAGGGGAGGGGGAGAGTGAGAGGGTGGAGGATAGCTATAGAGGGAGTGAGGGAGGAGTGCTGTCTGGGGCAGGGGAAGGAGAGAGTCCGTGTGTGAGCGGGAGAGGGAATAGGAACGAGAGAGAGAGAGTAGGTTCCGTGGGTTTTTTACACGGTCTATTCAGCTGCTGGTATACCAAGGTCGCGAATTGGTTATTGGTGGCTTCTATTGACTTTTCGTGGGAATAAAAAATGAAACAATTCTAATTATTGTAGCCTATTTTATACCTGTGTCCATTCGTGCGTTGTTTTGTTTTCCACATTTGCCAATTTCAATGTTATTAACGGATCAACGTGGCACATTCTGCCCGCGAATAATTTTAAACGTATTTTAAGTGACGATAAAATCGATTTTATCACTGTTCTTATAGACTTTAACTATTACGGTATCTTCCCTCGATGCATAGTTTCCCTTTCTCGAATTTTTCTTATGGTTTTGATTTTTAATAGAAATGAAAGTTGTTCATTGCGAGTTGTTGAATTTAACGAGGATGTTTACCGCATCAAACCTACTGCCAGGAAAATGTTTATTCTAAATAAATGGGTAATATATAAAGTAATATGTAAAGTAAATATATTTTTATTGTATCGTTTGATCAATACAATGACCAATGACGAAATTTTGGTGATAAACGATATTTATTGAGCTCTGAGGTGTTGCGTCACGTTTGTTCGTTATCTAAAATCTTCGATTGTGTTTCTAAAATCAAGAGTCGTAATATAAATCTTCCATTTTTATCAAATGTACCATTCTTTAGTGTATTCAACAGAGAATCATCCAGCTCGTCTTATAGCTGAAAAAATTCAAGAACAAGCCCTTAAAAATCAAAAGATTAAACACTACTTATCTCCGGTATGTCTAATTGCCACAGCAGTTTTATGTTAGTAAAAGAATTTATAACCTACTTTTGGTGAATAAGCACTGGAGACGGCTGTTTTGTAGCCAAAATGCGTACCTATCTTATTTTTCATAACCTTGTGGGTACTTTTTTTAACCTTTTGTCTTTTATGTGCGTTTTCTTGAACTCTTTCCTGTGTTTTTTGGATTAACAAATGCCTTGGCTTTTAGGGCAGAACGCGTCCTTTAATCTGAGATTATATAAAATTAATTAACGAAAAGGGTTTTCCTTTCGCGGCACTTGCTCTTCCGTTAGTCGCGTAAACACGAAAGCGTCCTCTTAAATAGAGAGGGAGAGCTACGACATACGCTTGTGCTTAACCAGAACCCCAGAGAAAGGGAGAGTTTCCTTTCGTTTTTGCATTTTAGCCTCGTAACGTCGCGCACTCATTTAATTTGGAACTGAGCTCCTTGATAGCGGATTTTTTCTTTATTGCCCGTCATCAGCGTTACTATTCGCACCTAGTTGCTGTGCCCTCGTGAAATTGATGTTATCCGAATATTTTTACCTCTTGAATTTCAAATCGGACTGCACATTGTAACCCTCCTGCGAATAATCGAAACCGGTAATGTTGAGGGTTTATTGTAATGACGTCGGTATGGTCGATTGGAGAGATGAGGCGGGGGAGTTTTGTCCTGGGAAGGGATGCCACGCTGAAGGGAGGTTATTGAGGTAAGGAAAAGGGATTGGGGTGGGGCAGGGAACGTGAGAGGTTGATGGGGGGGGGGGGGGGAGAGGGGGTTGCGAAAGGAAGAGGGTTCTGAAACAGGAGGTTTAGGATGCAGACTGGGTGAGAGGAAGGCTCTTTGGAAGGGAGTACGAGGAGGGATGGCCTTAACGTAGGATGTGGAGGCGGTAGGAGGGGGGGAGAGGTAGTGGGAGGTGGAAGATGAAGAAAGTATTACCTCGACAGCCAGTAGGGATCACTTTTAGAATCCTCCGGGGAAATGGCGTCGGGGAACTCGGGACTAATTCGCGGATCGTGTTCCAAAACGATTTCATTATCTCCCTCTTTATTTCCTCGGGGTATTTCGCATCGGCGAGGGGGATAGGATGAGAGGGAAGGGGAAGGTAGGAGGCGAATTGCGGGATTCGGTGCTCTGTCAGGGATTATCCGCTTGCGTTTCTGCTGCGTTTCCGTATTTTTTTCTTCGTCATCTCCGTCGTATTTCGGGGTCAAAATTTTTTTGACGTCACAGTTGGAAATGATCGGACGAAAATCCACGTAAAACTACTATTAACAGTGTACTTATTTGTTACTTGAAACTAACATTTGCTATTTTTCAGTTGTTTGAAAAGCACAATACGGACAAATGAAGCTTGCTGGTTGACGAATGATGTCTATCTGATAACTATGAAAAGAATGGGGAAACGAGGAGCTATTTCGGCTATAAAGCAGTCGGGATCAGTAACGATTGACTAGTGAATGACCGTTGATGACGGCTGCTTTGTAGTCGAAATTACAATCTGTTTTTTCCAACCTGTTTAAAGGCTATCAGTTGCAGTAATTGGTGGATTTCATTCTTTCCATTTAAGGTGATTTTGGTGATTCCCTTTTGAACATTTGAAAGTGATTATTTTTTTCGCTGTTTTCCGCATATAATTTGATTCAATTCCAAGACATAATTCTCTGGCACTTATATTTCCAGTCCTTCTGCGCATGAAGATTCCAAATGGCATGAAAGCTATTAAATTATTGCTGGCAGACGCAATTGAGCACTTTTATAACGACAAAAATACTATGACGAGTCGAATCGAAGAAAATTTCATCTCTATGACCTAATACTTTTATCTTTTTTTTTCGAGGAGACTTTGCTTCAATTATGCTGCGCGGTTTCATTTGTTAGGAGCGTGTTCGCTTCATAAAATTTACTTCGTTTGCGAATTTTTCCACCCTTCTGTGTAGCGGAAGGTCGAATATATCAAATTCCTGCTAGTCACTTTACCGAAAACCACAAATATTGATTGTAAGAGTGCATCAAGTACCCTTTTATCTAACGCTCGGTTCTACGGATGGAATAACATTTCCCTCTCCACTCCTCCGTGCTATTTTAATTTGTTTGCCTCTCTTACGTCCCGCGGAGCGAAGCTTTCCTGGGTCGCGTCTCCTGAAAAGAACGTCATTCCTACGTAACTCGTCCTATTGCTCGGTTTCGTCTCCGCCGCCGGTATCGCGAGCGGGGTGACAGCTCTTTGACGTTACAACGTCATAGAGATCGGATCAAGGTGACCTACATTTCCATCAACCCGTTTCAGCCCATTATTCACAAAAGTCTTTTGTCTCTCAAATTTCTTATCCGTTGTCACATTTCGTTTTGAGAATGCGCGTTCTTTGACGTCAACCGTGCCCGAATCGTGCTTTGAAGATTAAAATTCAAATTTACAAAATCCAATGCCGTCGCAGCCTTCGTGCATTAGCGTTTATAGTGTAAGTGTACACTGTAAAATTTTCGACTTGTTTACTATTTTTGACGGCATCTTTTATGTCATTTATAAAGAAATAACTATGTCGCAAATCCCAAGGGAGAGGAGAAATTTCCTGCATTTGATCGGCAATCGAAACCTTGTCTGTCGGTTGCGGGGCCGATCCTACCCAGCTAAGCCTTAGTGGTTCTTAAGATTTCTGTTGACGTGGCAGCATTTCAAAGATTTCACGGCAGCCTCCTCCTAGGAACAAGTATTACAGTCTTTGGACGCATCCTTTTCTTGATGTCACATCATAATTTATTAGAGAAAATATTGATTCATTATCTACCAACGTTGATTTGTTTGCTAAACAAAGTTTTTCTCGACATACCTAAATATCAGCTGCGGCACCCAATTGTGCCAGGACACCCTGTTTTGAACCAGTTAGCTAAGGTTTAAAGTGAGTAGTTAAATGACGGTTTATCGTGACAGTATTTACTGTTTATTTAATCTTTCCTCTATGGAAATAACCTAACTTGATATGGGATATTCATATTGCCTCGATAGCTTGAAATGGAAGACTCAAGCTCGATTACCTCTCTGGGTCAGAATGTTTCTTCTCTTCCTTGCAATTTATCTTCAGGCATATGCGCGCACGAATACAAGACTTAATACTTTACATCTTTGAAGCGTTTTATTAGTTTTTTCCCAATTTTCTTAATGAAATGATTGCTGACCGGATGCTAATTTTTATCTTACTTAAATTATTTGAGATTTTATTTTAATACTTTATTTTATTTTAATTGTTATTGAGGTGCAATAATTTTATAAATTGTTGTATTTATGACAATAAAAGGCGTCCAATCATCTAGCTAAAGTCTATTTTACCAACTCTGGCCCTCATTATGTAACAGTAAGCCTGATGTGGCCCTTATGCAACACGCGTCGTTTAAATGCGTCCCTGATGTCACTTCGAATTTGGCACGCCTGATATAGAGAATTGAAAGGAAGAGGTATTTACAGAACTGGACGCTTTCTTGTTTATTCTTCATGACAGCATTCGCAAACTTCTGAATTCTAGGTCTCGTTCTCCGCTTCTAATGTAACTTTGGAGGAAATATCACTCCTTTTTCAGCGCAAATGTTTATTCTCGCGTTTACTTGCGACTCGGTCCGAACTCCTTTTCGCCTTATTCCGCGGGTTGTTTCTCTTTCTCGAGTTTTGTATCCTCTTTCGATCATTGCTCTCTCTCTCTTTCTCTCACCGGAAACTTCTTATTTCACTTTCTTTTCGCCTACGATACTTTCCACGACAACTTTCACTTTCACACTTTTCGGTTGATTCTTCATCCGCTGGGCGTGTCATCAGCGAGATAAGATTTAATTACCCGGTCCCTAAAACAAACACTTTCGTCTCCTTGGTTTCCTTTCGCTCTTTCTCTCTCTCTGTCTTCCTCCGTCTCTCTCTCCCCCCCCCCCTCTCTCCCCCTCCCCCCCCCCCTTAGGGTTAAATGGAAGAGGGGACCTTATGGTCTCAATTTCGCCCTGAAAATAAAGTCATCTATCTATCTGTCTATCTATCTATGTGTCTATCTATATCTCTCTCTCCTTACTGATTTAAATTCCTTTAACTGTCCTTGGTGTTTTCCGTTTAATTCTGCGTCTTGATTATATCTTCTGTAATTTTTATTTTGCTCTTTCCGTCAATTCTACCGGACTTAACGCTTGCTCATCAGGAATTTCTGTTCTTGTTTACGTTGGTTTTCTACGTGTCATTCTCAAAAAGATACATTCCTCTAGTCTTACAGTCACAACTACCTTCATACAATATAATCACTACAATTTCAATTTCTGAGAGCTGTTTGTTTTTTACTTTTTCGGATACCCTCATTATGGTATTTATTTCCCCTGTCATTTTTACTATTTACTTACCGACTTCTTAAGTCATCAACCGTTTTCCGCCTACCAGAATTACCTCGACGATCGATCAAGGATTTAATCGGAATCATTCCGAAAAATAACAATTTATTTCCTGCTCGGAGAAGAAAAATGACGGAAATTACCGAAGATGCACCACTTGGTCCTTCGTATGAATCAACCAAACGCTCTCTACGTCTTTCAAATGGCAACCTTCTCTTCTCTCCGTAGCAATCACTCCTTACCAGCTCATTCTCCTCTCTTCCTCTCTCTCCCTCTCTAATCCATTAGATCCCTGCAGGTTTAATCACCGCCATTCTCTCTCTCATCCCATATCAACAGGCCGCTCTTCGCTCAATCCAAACCGGCCCCCGACAGATTGTTTCCGGATAACTCATCTGCGCCCGAACCCCACGCCTCCGTAATTCGCTTTCCCTCCGAACCCTCTTTAATTAGCAATCCGTTCCTTACTTGCCCTCCCCGCATCAACCTCCTTCGCCCCCGTCTCCGCCGCCCAACCCCCAACCCAACCCCTTTTGCTTTATACTTCGACTTACGATTACAGCATTGCAAATTTGCGGACGTCGATGAAGGGCCCTCTTGTAGCGAATGCTGTGCTTTCGTTATTCCACACGCTGTGATTTCTGGTATTGGTGATGAAAATATTAATGATGTTGAGGAAATTTGATGCGGATATTGATTACGAAGCAATCTCCCTCTGTGGTAATTTAACGATAGCCGGTAATAATGGAATTTATATTCATATTCAGTTTGGTGACGTCTGCTTGGTTGACATTATAGTCCACATTCGAAGACTTGGATTAATAATACGACATAAAGGTTGTTTTAGGAGAAGATTTTGCAAAGCTCATTCGAAATATTTAATCTTAATTATTTCTAATTATGATACGCTTTTATGTATATTTAATCCTAGGAGCGATTTTTAACAGCACTTCTCGTAATATTCTGGGAGTTAAGGAAATTTTTTTTTATTGTTTCAACTATGCCGGAGGATGTATCTACCATTTCGTTTAACATCGGCAGATACAGCTCTTATACCAATTTACATCTTCAAACGTGAGATTTTTAGTATATACTACAAATTAAACCGGCACTTTTCGGTATTTAGTCCTCATGTTCTTAGCTTATAAATAACATTTCATAAAACTCGATTCGAAATTCGTCTTCACAACTGGTAGTATAACGTAAATAACAGAAACAACACATTCCTGTCGTGCGTTTGGACAGCATATAGCGTAATCGTCGGAACGATCGGTTTTTCTGAAGTAAAATTTACCGAATCGGTTTTATTGCCCTTGCCTTTGCGAAATCTCGACCATCTTCTCTTCGATGAATTCCTTATCTCTAATCCCCTTTTTCCATTTCTTACCATCGATCCCTCTCGTTCTTTTCCAGGGGGCATCTCTTCTCTAATCTTTCCGCAAACACTGCAATCAATTCGTTTCATTACTTCCGCTCCATTATTTTCTCCTTTGCCAATCTCTCTCTCCCTCTCTCCTCCCCTCCCTCCATAATTCTCAGGATGGTCACTTTCTATATCGATCCCGTCTCTTTCTCTCTCTTGTCCTCTCTTAAAAGCTCCTGTTGTTCGAACAAACCCTTCTCATTTCCTGCTTCCGGTCTCTTTATTGTCCAATGGGAAGCCTTTTGTGTTTCATCTCTCTCATTTCCTTTTTCTCTCACTGCCAATGGTGGTGGCGCTGTGCTTGATTGCCTCGGAGTGGTGTGTAGTGAGTCGTCGGAGTTTATTTTTGTGTGTTTTGAAGGCGAGATCCCAGTGTCTTTGGAATGTACAAATCCAAAGCCCTTATATATATATGACCTCGGTAGGAAACTAAAACGTGTTGACTAGAAATTCGAGCTATATTGTTAAAGCGTGCGAGCGCCATAAATAGTGAGACAAAGTAGCATTCTTCTCTGTTCAACTCTTAATCGGAGGCGTTCAAATTATAGAAGATTTGACTTATTTACTCGAAAGGTGATTGATGAAAACGATAAATAATATGATAAAGATTGCAGATTTTTTCGTCAGGTGGCATATCCGGCGTTTCATCGAATGTAAATTCTGACATCGTGGTTACAGTACTTTCTCTGCTTTCATTGCAATTGCTTTCAAACATGTTGCGTTAATTTTTTGATCTATTTAAGACGATTAAATTATCATCTTACTATTATTTGATCGACTAGCTTGATTTCTTCCCATTAGAATTTTCTTAAAGTTTTTTACAATCTCCCATGATGATTTCAAGTCAATTTTCAGCATTATACATATTTCGATTTAGTCCTTATTTTATGAATGACAAATGAGACTAATGTAAGAGAAAAGTAAATACCACTGGGAAATGCTCGTTTTTACGTCCATCAAAAATGAAAGGCTTCTTGATTTTTACATGTACGTTTTAGCAACGCATTTCTTATATTTAATAAGACCAAATTCTCAGCGGGAATTTTATATAATAATAGCCGTCGTCCGTAGGTTGGTTGGTTGGTTGGTTGGTTGGTTGGTCACGCTATGCAAACGCTAATAACTCGAGAAATAATAATGATAGAAACTCGAAGATGCTTGATTAACACTTATTCAGAGAATGACAAATTTAAATCGCTAAAAAATTCCTTGGTTCGTCTCCAAGAGAGGCATTTCCATTTCCCATTACTTTACATGTAAAACGCGATTTTTCGACGTGCAGGCTTTTATTCATTTGGAAATTAAAATTAGAAGAAATTAACAGACGACCTTCGAATTTGAACCATTTTGAAGAAAAAGTTATAAAGTTTCTTATTCCGTTCGTCTTTTTTCGCCCACAGTTCGAAATATTCCAAGTTAAACGTTTAATTTGCATATTTTGTGGAGATCTCGCCATTTTAACGTGATGTTGCTATGTCGACCATTATCATTGTTACACCTCAAATTACTATTATTGTATACATCCTTCTGGGAATAAGTGTGCCTTGAGTACTTTAATACGAGAGGGAGAGGAAGGAAGGGCGTGTTTTGTGGAAAATAAGTATATTAACGTAAATATAAAAAATTTTAAGTATCAATAGTGTCATTTTAGAAAAATTGGAAATAAAATACATTCTTAAATTAAATTCTTTGTAAAACATACGTGCTTACGAATTTATACTGTTATTTCGTAACAATGGCCGAAGTTTGGAAACGAATATAAATTAAAATTCAAGAGGAAATATATGTACATGGTACTTTTATTCACTTTTCAGAATGAATGAATTCTAGGTTAACATTGCATATTATATAAGGATTTTCTTTGAACTAAGAAGTTTGTTATGTGGTTATTTTAACTGAATTGAATCAAGTTCTCTTCTATGTTTGAAATCCATTTAAAACGGGGGAAAGTGTTTGTTTCGGAAAATGAGATGGCAAAAGTGCTGAGCAGACGATAAACGATATTGAGGTACATACATTGTATTCCAAAATCAATTTAAAGTATTATCAGAGGCAATTGAAGATTGAACCAATTTTTTGGAACCGGAATTCTGCTTATTTAATGAAATTGAAATCATAATGCTATAATCAATTTAAAACTAATAACAATGGCTATTTTAGTAGAAAGAAAGGTACTATTTTATTCACAAGGAATTTCTTTGAGATTTTAGTTAATTAATTAAAACAGACTTATAATATAGAAATATTCGATGGTTAAAACAGCGCACAATTTTATTCTTGCGATTTTTACATGTTGCATTGAGGAAAATTTAGATTCATTAAACCCGTTGAAATTCAACGGGCACTTATGCTAGTTTAAATAATATTTTGCTTCTTCTAAAAAATAATAGGAAAGAAGTGCATTTTTTAAATTGTAGTACACGATTTTTCTAATTACATATATTCATTCACTATAATTTCCATGTAACGATTCCTCATAGTAAAACTTTTTTTCGGAACGTATCCAACACATGCGGCATTTTTTTTAATTCAATCAGTTTCCCAGTGCATCGAGAGATATTTTTGTGAAAACGTTATCCGTACATTTAAAACGCTTCTCGCCCTAGAGACTCGATTCAATCCTCATCGCTTATATTGCGGAGAGACGATCTTTGATCTCCTCAATAACGCAGTACCTTTGTTCCTTTGATCGCCGCGGTGAATTTCGTGGCATCGCCAGTGAACGCTCACTCCCCATTACAAAGATGAACTCTCCAGGTTACTCCGTCTAAAGGCTATAGTGAAAACATCTCGGGTCTATTAAATTGACCTGTATTTCATACCTTATGGGAATTAGGAAGTGGATATGCTCTCTTAAGTTGCCTTGTTGTCCGAAGAGAACCTCTCTCTCTCTCTCTCTCTCTCTCTCTATGGCGGATTAATTCAACAAAAAAACGCGAGGTCTCTGTTTGACTTTTGGTAAAGTGTTTTGACCTAGGAAACGTTATAGAGGCAATCCTATTCAGGTTTAAAATTATGTAGAGATGGGTAAAAAATCCTCTAATATGGTAATATACTTACATTATTATCAGAAAATTATCCTTCTCTAAGGCATATTTTTTAATCCTCGTCTCATATAAAACTCCATTATTTTTGCTAGCTAAAATAAATGATTAATGATTGCTCATCAATTAGTAGTTAAGAAAATAGGATAACCGACCATTATCAGACTATTTATGTAAGGATAGAAAGGTGTGGAGAAATATTGTGAATGGTTGAGGCATTTAGCTTGCTTACCCCGTAAGGGAACAGCGTGATTGGTATGTATGTATGTTAGTGATTTAGTTAGCAAATTGATGAATATTTTTAACTTTAAATTTAATAAATATTTTATGAAACCAACTTTTTATGCACTAAAAATTAAACAATAAATAGGAAGCTCACATAATTTATTTAATCTTTAACATATTTTGAAGCGTGTGTTCGAACTCCTCCTAAACGATAAAAGCTAGAATAACCAAATTTGGTACGATTCCTCTTTACATCCTAACTTTGTGAATAGTCAAGGATTGGTCAACCAGGATTAATCAGTGCTGCCAATATAGGAGATTAACATTTTTCCATAAGATAACACGTATGAATCCATTTCTTGACTTGCAAGGTATTCTTTCTTCAAGCATAAAAATATGTAAATATGGACCGATTTTTTTCGTTTTTGCTTTATTCGACGAATAAAACTCTATACTATCTTATTCGTGAGAAGTTTACATGTTACAAGGTCGAAGTTTTCAGAAATACGCTATTTGTTTGGAAATTTTGTGGATTTTTCGTACTCTTTCCGGGCGTTTCCAAGGAGGCCGTCATTGTTACCTACGATTCAGTTAGCTTCAACGAAGCTTACAAATAGACGAAAGTTTAGCGTTATTCGATTCGCACTTTTGTTTAAGCAACGAAACGATCGATGTTTATGGATAGCAACGTAAATAGATACTGATTATTATTCAGGAAGCGTTTATTGATGAAAGTAATTGAACCTTCTTTCGTCCATTGAATACGGGAATCTTACATTTTTACTTTCTCCATACGTAGTAATGGGAAAGTATTGTATTCATGAAAAAAATCGACTTCGAGATTTCAACGGAAATACATGTTTTGAGGTCCCTAGAACACGTTTAGACTATTTTCGGAATGATGTCTGTGTGTGTGTGTATGTTATTGTGGGCGCTCTAACTCAAAAAGTACGTGCCATATCGTTACCAAACTTCGTATATAACACTTTAACATGAGCACAAAGAACTGATTAGTTTTTGGACAATAACGGATAAGCGGAAGTCGCGGTTTATTCGAAACCCGATTCGGTTTTTGCGATATTTCTTTGTTAAAACATCATTATTGTATATATAATTCTAAACAAAAGTTATAGAGAATGTAATTTCCTACAGTTTTCATTTGAAACAATTTTCTATAGGAGTTATTGTTTAGGAGTTATTTATAAATAACCGGTTTTTCGGTTTCCGTTAAATATCTCAACATCTTTATTGGTAATCTTCGTAAGGACCAAAGTTGTAGAGAATAATATTTCTTCCAAGTTTTGTTTGAAACTAATTTTCGTAGAACCATCCATTTCGGATATATTTCGCTTTTTCTTAATACCAGACTACAGCGCCAATACCATGTAACGGTGAATTCTGTAAACATTCAAAATATACGTAATTTACGGCAAAAAGGACGTGTCTTCTTTTATGATACGAAATAATAATTTTGCCTAGTAATATTATTCATAATAATTTAAATATGGAGAAAGTCATGTGTTGGCCACATCAGATTTTTTGTAATTAAAATCATTATATTTTACATTATAATGTTTATTAACGTAAATAAGCTCACGTATATGGTGTACATTTACCGGAGTCAGTGTTCAATCATGGACAACTGTACGTTGCTTTTTCACGGGTTTCTTTCTTACAAGACATAAATGTAAACATTTCATAGGCATAATTACACAAGAAATGAAGCTGGATTAGGCGAAAGTGATATGATGATAGGAAATACAGTTATCGTTATATTTGAATGCAATACGTTTGGAAACGGATTGTTACAAGCAAATATGATTAATTGTTAAGAAAAGCTAATTGTAATTTAAAAACTATCTACTATATAGGTATTTTAAAGAGTTTGTATGTTGTGCTGTAGTACCTTCTCTAAATCCGTTGAAATTCAAGGGGAAATTCTGCTAGTATTACATAATGTAAAAATAATTTTCGGTTAATAAAGAATTAATATAGAAATATTAATTAAGATTAATTCGTATATTAGAATTATTAATTAATATTTATTCATTAAACGTATGACAACACAAGGCATTTTTTTACTTTCTATTGCATACAAACGCAGTTTCCTTAAAATAAATTAAATTTATTTTTTAATGAAAGATTAAAAATGTACTCAGCTTTAGAAGAAAATACCATCATGTCCTTCAAAAATTCATCGATTTTAACCTCTATATGACTTTATTAACAATGGATAACTAATTATTTGTCTATTTTCGTTACCAACCTTTCGCAAGATAGATAGCCACTGAAGGTCCCTCTGAATCCATCTCTGATACAGGGGCGTTCTAGACAAACGCACGAACTGTTCTGATAATGTACTTATCATTGGATATATATATATATATATGCTTAAAGAAAAGGAAAGGTGGTAATAAAGGTGGCAACAAGGTGTTGGAGGGAGCCCAGTGGACACTTACCTAAATAGGTGAGCTGCTGTGGGTGTCGAAGACACGAAAAACAACACACATTAGAAGCTTTCGGGCTGACGCCCTTCCTTCCTGTCGTGTTTTTGTGTTTTTCCTGTGTCTTCATCACCTCCAGCGTCTCTCCAATTTAGGTAAGTGTTCACTGGGCTCCCTCCAACACCTTGTTGCCACCTTTATTATATATATTGTCGCTTTCCGTATGCGATTCAAAAGGTCCCTGTCCAGGCGCCAAATGTCGCATTACGTGCGATTCAAAACAAATTAATCTTATGGGATCCGCCACAGAAGCGAGGGAATGAAACACACCGAGTTGTTTTTTCTTTTGTCAAAAATTTAACTTATAATTCACTAGTACAAAAAAATTAATTTATAATTCAGTAGTACAAACAGGACTGAATGATTAAATAGTACAAATATGACTTAATGATTCAATAGTACAAATAGGACTGAATAATTACTCATTATCAAATAATCATTATCTTTCCCAAAGAATTAGTACAAAACGGGATTCCCAGATCCAAAATAGTATTTTTCAAGTCAATCTCACATTAACGTTTCAAACAACCAGTTGTCGCGTCGAACTTCGATGAAAGTTCGTACACGACGGGGACCTTGTCGACTGCCTTGAGATATGACTCACGGGCGGAGCAGGGCAGTGCTGAGGGCTGCGAATCGATGGGCCTTTAGACGCTGAATCACGTGCCGATGTTTGTCTCCGCTTCTGGGGTCAGCTTCTGGTTGCCTCACGTTATCTCTCGGGTTGTCTCTCTGGGTTCTCTCACGTTGTCTAGGCTTATGCCTCACACACCACCTCTCTTTCTAAGCTGTTTCTGCTTTTCTTTCTGGTTTCACCTTCTGGTTTCATTTGTCTCTGTCTGACTTTGACTGTCTGACTCTTTGACTGCCTGTGCCGTTATTTTTTTTGACTTCTCACACGAACCACGAATCTCTTTTTATATCCCTTTTCACTTCCCACAGTGCAGCTGGGCCCCAGACTGCACTGCGGGAATCGTCTGCTAGGATGATAGGGGCGTCATCATTACGACGCTCCAGTCGGCGGGCGATTTAAAATGTTATTCCTTAAAAGCACTCATTACCCAAAGTATTTAATGTTACAGTATACTCACACACACATACATAAAGAACAATGTTGCATTCCTTAACATTTACCAAAATGAAATAAAAATTAAGAAGAAGCTAACATAATGACTTTTTGTGTGTTTTTTTTGTTAACTAAGAACTTTATGTTTGGTTCCAGCACTTTTGTCTTCAGGTCCAATAGATCTTTCAAGTGAATGTCATCTGTGATCGCAAACACGTTTTGATTTGAGTCATGTACCAAAACAACAGAGTAAACGACGAACATGTTGACGCAGTCGCGGGTACACGAAAGCATTCTTTCATAATTCAAGAGGATCCTTCTTTTTGTCAAATAGAGGCTTCAGAATGTTGTCTCGTGGGAGTTCGATCAACTCCATGTGCAACTCTTCAGATGCAGTTGTGATATCAACCAGGTGTGGCTGAAAAACTAACCTAAATGTGACATCACTTTTCTTTCTTTTTTGCAACCTGTCGTTGTACACGTCAATCATGGCGTCAAGAACGCCTGTGTATTCCTTCATATCCCAATTCTGCAATTGGCTCTCCGTACTAATCAATTACTTTTCCCAGTTCAGGAAAAAAACTGACCCTGTAAGTCCGGTTTTGTGAAAACTCAACTTCTTCCGAAATGGCAATCTGCTGCCACATTTCGTAAATAGTTTTAGTTCTACCTTTTAAATGTGTTCAAAACGTTGTGCATCGACATCACTTCACACAAAAATGTTGTATTTCTTCAGAAATCGTTGTTCGCAAATTCACACTGTTCGTTCTATACCTTGAAGAAGTATGTGACTTGTTATCGTAAAGCTAACAGTTTTTCCAATAGGTGCAAATCTGCACTATAAGTTTAATCATAATTCTGAAGCATGGTGCCGAACAGGCGATGCCGTGAAGCATTCGCACGGACATAATTCACAATAGCAATAACTATTCCAAACGTGTCATCCAACGTTGCAGACTTGGCACATAGGCTCTGTCGATGCAGAATGCATTGAAACGAAATTAAGTCATCCGGTTTTGGTACTCCCCTCTGTAGCAAAGCAACTAAACCTTCACATTTTCCCCTCATGGCGGGTGCATCGTGCATCTAACGAGATTACACCAATTCAGTTTTGCTTCAAGAAGCTTCTCCTGAAAGGCAGTAAAAATGTCATTTCCGCGTGTTTTTCCCTTAACCGTAGCCAAAGCCAGTAACTCTTCATAGCACTTGAAATCTGCAGTCACAACACGAATAAAAAAGACAGTTGTGCCGAGTCAATAATATAAGTGGACTCGTCTAGAGCAAGGGAAAAATAAACACCTTCGCTTTGGCAGATGTTACGAAGTTGTTCGGTAACGTTGGCAGACAATTCATACTGAGGATCGGTTATTAAGCATGTTTATTTGTCATTGAAGCATCTGAAACAAAAAATTGAAATTAATGTATTATTAATTCAGTTTTTGGATATAAGCTTCTCGAAACAAAACTTCGCATCGCATTTCAGTTTGTGTTTGTTTATAAGAGTATGGAAAAAGGCCGCACTGAGGATCACAAAAGTCCGCAGGTTCCCCACCCCTGCCCTAGCGGCTCTCCTTCCGGTAAGTGCTCACTGGGTTTCCTTCAATACTTAGTTGCTCTAAATATCCTTATTTACCTTTCCTCTTCCACAAGTATATATATATATATATATATATATATATATATATATATATATATATATATATATATATATATATATATATATATATGGGAAAAGGTTTCAGCTAGTAGACGACTTGAAAGGGAAAGAGAGCTATCAAGTCATGAAGAAAACTGCGGAAAATAGGAGTATATGGAGAACCAAGTTTAACCTAGAATAATCACGGACCTGTCAATGGACAGGCTACCTATGATGATGATGATATATATATATATATATATATATATATATAGAGTGTGGTTTGGGTGGCAGCTGGTATAATGGAGATATTGTTGGTGGTTGGTGTGTTTGATATGCACGGAGGTGCAGATGCGTCCATTTATATACAAAGATTTACGCCGATGAATGTAGATTCTGTCGTGGAGGAGTGGTGGGTGAAGGAGAGAGTGGGGTGGGTGGAGATTTTATGGGGGAAGCAATCAAGAGACTCCACCCCATCGGCTCACAGTAAGAAGATGTCATCGATGAAGCGGAGCCAGATGAGAGGCTGTTAGGATTGGAGGAGCTGGGACTCCCATTCTCCCAAGTAGCAGTTCGTATAAGAAGGCGCCATCCGTGTGCACATTGCTTTTCCTTTGGTTTGTAGGTAATGACGCCCTCCAAACGCGAATTTTTTTGTTGAGAACCATCTCTTCCAGCGTAGTGAGGAAGGCAGTAGATGGCTTCTTCTCCTCTGACCTCTAGTCAAGAGAGGTTCTAAGAGTGGCAAGTCCTTCGGGGTGGGAAATATTCGTGTAAAGGGAACAAACATTTATGGTGACCACGATGGTGTTTGGTGGGAGGGGGGAAGGAAGTGATAATAGGCGATTGAGGAAGTGGTTTGTATCTTGGACGTAGGAGGGTAGCTGTTGGACAAGAGGCTTGAGGTGAAGGTCGACGAAGGCGGAGATTCGCTCAGTCGGTGAGTCGAAACTCGCGACTATTGGGCGACCTGGTTTTCCGGTTTTGTGAATTTTGGGAAAGAGCTGGAAGTTGGGTTTGAGGGGAACAAGTCGGGTGATAAAATCCTTCTATAGTCCTTCTCGTGGCCCCTCTTTGTGGAGGAAAGCGGAAATATCGGAGGCATGGAGGTGTGTGGGATTAGAGTCGATGGAGCGGTAATATGTTTGGTGTGTGTGCGTACCTGCGTGTATATACATACACACACAAGGTGACCAACGTAGAAGATACTTTTATATTGTTTTGTTCAAGTATTACTTAATTATTTCATTGAATAAGAACAATATCACCGTCATTCGCTATTTATTGTTGTTTTGTCTATTAATAAATATTTGTGATACCGTATAGTGACTTATTGGTCATTATCAGAACAGTAGAATAGTTTCGAATATTTCGACTATGAATTTTTTCTCCCGTAGAGAAAAAATATGCTCATTAACGCTTCCCTTACGACGCTAATAACCTATTCTCAACACGTGGGATGCACCTACATGGTTACCTTTTTTTATCGGAACGCGGATGGGCCTTTTAAGAGTTCTATTTTTCTCTCGCGTATCTTTTTTAGATCCGTCCTGCGCGCCTCGAAATAACCGGCAGTAAACTTTATGACATCCGCGCCATAAATAAAAATGCCGGTTGAATTATTTATATCGGAATTTTTATGTTTTCCCAATCTGAACGAAAGTCGTAAAATCCTGATGACCTTCTGCTTCTTTCGAATCGGGAAACGCTTTTCATTTTTTTTCTTTCTTCTTTTTGTGTTGCTTCTTCGATGCTGTAGTTTCCGCTATCACTTTCGCCTAGATGAATGTGCCTTTTGGCGGCTCTGACGTGAAAAATGGAGGACATGTTATCTGCGCGATCTACATTTCTCGCGGTCCTGATGCAGCTGCGTCTGGAATTTGAGATAAAATCGCAAATGTGTTTTTTTAATATATGAAAAGACGCTAACGTGACAAGTGAACCGTAAATAATATAACTTGTAAAATTGTACTGGCATGAAAAGAATTTTAATCATGAAAAACGAATTTATTGCAAGGTGTTTGTAGCTCTGTTTTCCTGAATTATTGAATCAACTGTGCTGAACAATAATGTTTACTATTTTTATAATTAACGGGGCGGTGAAACACTTGTCGATGTGATTGCGAATTGAAAATGTCTGCATAATAGTATCATGGTTATAATTTTTACATATAAATATAAATATAAACTCATTGTGAATTAATCAAAATAACAAGTGACGTAGTATATTGCGCTTTATTAAGAATTATTGTCTTGTTTCTAAGTTCTAATTTACTAACATCATATTAAAACATTTTCTATTACTGCTAATATTAAGTACATACTAAATTTAATCGAAATTACATTGAATAGTATTTATTTTTTAATATATATAACTGTGAAAATTGATAATTAATAACATTTTATTGTATAAACTTCACAAGAAGAGGTTTTCAGGCCATAATTTTAACCAATTAATACGAAATTATATGTGTTACATTTCATGGTACGCTTTCCTAATGGGCCGTATAAAGTGCTCCCGCCAGCCTGATGTGGCCCTCGGGTCGTAGTTTCCCCACCTCTGACATATAAGCATATTCGATGGTATGCAAATGTTCATTCGAGTAATACACTAACGATATCATTAAAATCTTGATATTTTTTATATAAATATACCTTAACGGGAAAATTGGGTGGGAGCGATGTATAAAATGTTATTGCTGTCAATAGAAATATGAACAAAGAATTTCAATTTCACTTGAAAATTTGCCTAGCGAACTTTTGATCGATATTTGCCGATCAAAACGTCCTCTTCTATGTATATCTCGTTAACGACACGCCTAAAGCTTAGTTTTGGTTGATAATGAGATATTTCTACTCGGAGATTTTTTTTAAATGGTAATTTTTCAGTTTTAACTGTAAATTATGCCAGACATATCAATTGCGGATATAA
The DNA here is from genome assembly GCA_036926305.1 of Uropetala carovei. NCBI lineage: Eukaryota > Metazoa > Arthropoda > Insecta > Odonata > Petaluridae > Uropetala > Uropetala carovei. The sequence goes on along the minus strand of JAXCHB010000068.1, from coordinate 12,049,231 downwards.
GATAATATTTCATCCTCGTACTATAAATTGCAAAGGATTTTCCTAGCATCTTTCGACATCTCTTAATAAAATAAGGGACTAGTTAAACCCACAAACTCGACAACGCACAGTTAAAAGTGACGACATTTCTTAATAAAAACAATTTCTCCGTCGTGTATAAATCATGACCTATCGTTTTCCCACAACAGTGACATATTTTGGATGAGCGTAATACAGAAGTTAGGGGAATTCGGTAATTTTGTTTCTGAGTCAAGGAGAATTGAGCTACAGCTGCCGTAGTTTCGGCCCCTCCCCTCCCCCTCTCCCTCCCTCCATCTCTTTCCTCCCTCCTCTCTCTCTCCTTCCTTCTCCTCTCCTCTCTCTCTCTCCCTCCATATTTCTCGAGAAACGGGTATGAGTGTAGAGTGAGTGATTGAGAGAGAGAGCACAGTGAGGTCGGAATGAAAGCATAGCCACTTCGAGATGCATTTGTTCCCGACGTCTTCCGCGTGGCGGGTCCTTTAAAAGGGAAGGCATTGTTTGGTCGAAAGGGTGAAAAGGGAAGTGGGGGAAGGGAGGGAGGGAAGCGTGGCCCACAGTGTGAGGAATGATCGAAAGCCTTCTTGGAAACAAGAAATTTCTGTTGATGAGGCGAGACCTCTTAAGGTGAAAGGAAGGATGTTGCAAGTAGGACAGAGTGAGAGAGAAAGAGAGAGAGAGAGAGAGTGAGAGAGAGAGAGAGAGATATACGAGGTCTGGAGAAGGAAGCTGTGAGATAGACCTCGAAGCCATGTCGGGCCAGATTGATATCCTCCTTGTTTGTCACGTAGTTTGGGAAGACGGTTGCACAAATGGAGACGATTGTTTGAGAGCGTGGATTTGGAACGCGTACTAGGTGCGGTGAGCACAAAGTTGCTCATTCGACCTTATTATTAGGCGGGATAAACAACGTATCACATAGTGACGTTCCTCCTTTGTAAATTACTTAGTCGAAACGAAGAATGGTTATTTGAAAACGATTTTTATAATTAACTCTCAAATAAGAAACCTGGATTTTATATTTAAATATTACTAGACTGCACGTTTCAGAGTTGCTTGTAAAATAATTTGTAATAAAACGAATGTTACTTTAATTTAAAACAACAACTCAACTGATTACGTAATAATTTCTCTCATTTGTCTTCCTTCTCCCGTTTTAGCGACTGAGAATCATTCGTAGTCTTTTTACCAAAGCATTTGTTTACTCGGCGTGGAGACGTTGTATTGTAACCGCGATTGAGACTGCAAAATGTATTAATATTTTATTATGCATCATTTCCTCGTTTAAAATATATTCATAGTTTATTAAGAGGATCATTAGTTCCATGCGATATATTATTTTACTTGTATTATCGAGTTATCTTTGTACGATCTCCCATTTTATCGAATCTCATAATGTTTTTGTAGTGTATGTTGATTAAATGTGGATATATATATTTTCGTTTGACAGTTGGTTTAAAAAGTGTGTATTTATATCCTTGGAGATTCCCATAAAGATTTTATGCAAAGAAAGGAAGATTCCAGCGAAGGATTCCTCGATATTCGTATCTCTATCAGTTTACTTCCATGTCTATTCAACCTTTTCATTCATGGAAAGTCATTAACATTGTATTATTTTGTCTTAAATTGACATATTAATTAATCGGCCTCATATTGAAAATAGGTTATTTAGAGATACGTAGTCATCTTCGGTGATTCTTATTAGTACTCTTATTAAAACTGATTTTCCAGTGATCTGAACATGACGGGACGGAAACCTTTTTGGATGTTTTTAGAAAAATATAAACGCCCTCAATCCCGTATATGCTTCGATAAACATAATGATTTGTCTGTATAGAAGCTGTTCAGAGGAATCAAATTCCCTATAAAACTTCATACAAGGGCGAAGGTAATTATCGCAGTCCGTTCTGTCACGTAATTAAATCGCATTCCTGCGAGCTCGCAGTCGTTTTTGGCTATTTTCTTGTTATGGAAAACAACACTTTTTATTGCTGCAACTTTTCCTGTTTTACGCAGTGGCGGATTTACCGATAAGCGGCCGCTTAGGGCCCTGACTCTTCTGGGAGCCCGAAAAATTTAGTTTCATTCATTAAATTTTAAATAATATTATTTTAATGATTAAAATATCGGTAAAAATTGCGCTTGGGTCGCGGTTGCGTTTAAATTCTGATTATTCGTTCTGTATCCGCTGTGGCTGCGTTCACTTCAAATTGCAGTAGGGCCGCAAAATTCCGTACCGCTTAGGGCCCCTGAACTTCTAAATCCGCCACTGGTTTTACGCATAAATTTCCGGTTAATACCACATTTTCGTATCGCTTTGGCATATTTTATTTTGTTCGAGTTTGAATATCTTCAACTTATTTGCATTTTTCCTGGGTGTATTTGTAATTTTTATCTAACTCAACAACTGTAATTTTTAAAGTTTTTTTATGTATCTCTTTTATGTCCAATTATTCCGTAAAAAGCGTTGAACATTTCTCTAGCAAGCAAATTTTTCTTCTGTCTCTTACCTTTACAGTCGTTTCCAGTTCTCATTATCATTTTAAATATTCAATTTCCTCATGTATTGAGTCCTAGACTTCCTCTCGAATAAATAACAAATAGTAGACATCGATGGGAACTACTACTCACTCAGTAAAGTTGCGTCAGGTGTTCTTCGGGGAGGGGTATTAGGCCCTCTTCTATTCTTAATCTACATAAATAATATATGCACGGTAGTTAATAGTGAAATAAGACTTTTTCAGATGATACCGTTCTACATAAAAAGAACCAGAATGATCATCAGTCGCTCCGGGAAGATTTAAACGTCTTTTCTGCGTCGTGCAAAGACAGGCAAATTGATATTTAATACAGTAAATACGCCGCAGTAACGTTCTGGAAGAGCAAGAGCTAAAAAATAGGTTTCAGCATAAAATCAACGGAATGAATATTCAAGCAGCTGAGCATGTTTAGGAGTGACTATTTGTCGTGACCTTTCGTGGAGCACGGCCAACAATAAAAACAGAATAGTCAAAACAGTATAGAATAGTAACCGAAATGCGTTATTTATCACTAGTTAGAAAACAGGAGGAATGCGCCTCAAGTGTACGGGACACATATGAGAAGGACCATATAATTCAATTAAAAATGATATTACACAGAACAGCCAGATTCGTAAAACAAAAGTACGGACATGTGGAAATCGCCAAATCATGCCTGATTTGTACTGGATATCACTGGAGGACCGCATACCGAACTCAGAACTGAGGATTCTGGAGAAATAAAGGTCGGAATGTCTAAAAGAGAAAATGTTACAAATAATTGAAGCACCAACGTGCATAGGCAGAAAGGATCGTGACGATAAAATACCTGAGATTTATTGGGGCTCATTATTTCCGAGGACAATACGAGATCACATCAGGAATGTGAACCCTGTGATACTCGCCAATTTGGCGAATTGCAGGGAACATGTAAATGTAGATACCCCACGTAGCTCCTGCCCCATCTGCACGATAATGCCTCTGATGTTAATGAGTGAAGCGGAACCTTCGCTAAAGACAGCTGTTCCCTAATTGTCGAAACGGTACCAAAGCGAGTGACAATGTTGTTTTTGTTTGTTCCTTTGTATTGCGTTATACGTATCGTGTCGGCGAAAAAGGGAATTTCTGCTTCACTGTGCCGGTTTAGGTTGATTCCCCGCCGTCCTCCTTCGGCTTATGTGCGACTTTAGGTTCCTTTCATCTTGCCTTTTATCCAGTGGGACATGAAGGTTGTCTCGGAGTAAATTTGGAAAATAATTATTATAAAGCTTTTTGCAATATTTATGCTCTTTAAAATTTCCACTAATAATTAATATAAAATACTTATTATATTAATTCATATATAACATTTAACGTAAACATTTTTATTATATTTTTTCTGATCTCCTTATATTGTTACATTTTTGTATTCAACGACTGTTAAGTAATCATTGAACCCCAAGATATCTGACCAGATCTTGTTTGTTTGTTTATATGACCTTTCAAAAGTTTCGAAAGCAGGCCCACCTTAACCTATGTCGGAACTTAACCGCCTTCAGCATTATACTCTCCGAATAGGATCGATATCGTTTATTGCCGTTTGGTAGAATTGTAACAGTCCTGATTGGCAAAAAGAGATGGAAATGGAATCTTTCGGAGCTTTAGATAGAGAGAGAGAGATTTAAAAATAACACAGATTATAGAGTTGCGTGGACTCGCCGAATCTCCTTTGCGGTGATTCTCTCGGCCTGTTGCGGAGGCATACGCGTCTGCGGGCATCGCTCTTATAGGTTTAGAGAATGTAAAGGGGCAAGAGGGCGTGGGAGGTTCTCTCTTCTCCCCCATATAACTCCCTTAAACCAGTTATAGGGGTGAGTTGATGAGGATGGGAATATGCGGGCGTTGGTGGGTAAGCTGAGGATAGCCGACGGAGGGGGGAGAGGAAGCGAGGGAAAATGGAAGGAGAAAAGCGAGAGAAGGAAACTGACAGCTTTGAGTTGGCCGAATAACCGGCCCCGGTTTGAATTCTGGAGTCCGTTCGCGCAATGGTTGATGTAATCGTATGGGGGTTTTGTGAATGGATGTATCTTTTGATGCGTGCTATGCTTTAAAGAAAATAGGAGGGTGTATAACAAACAATATAAGGCCCGGGTCGAAAGAGTTCGGCTAGGGCACTGTATGCAACGCTCGTAGCTATGATGGAGTTCGTTGCAATAAGTAATATTTGTAAATGGGATTTTTTATAATAATGGACGAAAGAAAAAAGAAAAATGTCATCGTGTTAACCAGCATTGGTGGGTGGCAGGGGGTGCAATGTACCAAATCGTCCCTATTTTCTCTTCCCCTGTTATGATCTTGCTGTCCCCAGAAGAAAAAACATCATTGATAGAGCTCTGTCCTGCAATCTATCTCACGTATTTTATCATAATGATCGTAGCTACCTACGTATCTACGTTGGCGCTTCAATTATTTCTAAAGCCTACTCTGCTAGATCTCCCGGTCTACATTTCTTCAGAAGCTTTAACTCAGCATTCACTCCGCTATCTTTCAGTGATACCTAGGTCGAATCCTTCAATACTGATATTTCGGCTTTCTTATATTCATTAATGTTTTCACGAATCTTACTACTATACATTGGATTCTAACTCAAGTACGTGGCACTTCTCATACAGATCACACGTAAATGAATCGTATTCGTCATATAGTTTACCTAATGATTAATAACACGTTTCTCGCACTTTTTATGTACTATTTCGTACTATTCTTCATATGAAGGCCATTTTCTTGTCGGCTACGCCGGCAACCTAACTCTGCATGCTCATGGTTGATAAGTTTTACAAAACGATTACCATACCATCTATAGTCCTACTAATTATGTGAGAATTGAACTTGGATTATCCACACGAGCACATGTTCTACCATTGAGATAACTAGGCAAACTTAATTCTCCTATATTAGAATTGGGAATTTCACGTTATGAGGTTTTCGCAGTCGTAAATCTTTAGCGTTGATACGTCATTATGCAAAAAGGATGTTTTAGGAGTTATTTTCAAATTTTATGATACCGTGGAATATCCATGTGGTCTCTTAAATCAAACCGCCGAGCCATTTGCGGCCCCCGATGATCCTTCCCAATAAAAAAATTTGGCCACCCTTGCTTAAAAAGCCTTTTTATCTAGAAACATTTAATAGAGCATCACTTATGCATGTCACGTACTCGAATCATATAACATAAGCATTCAGAAACGTAGTTAAATGAGCTACTTATTAGCACTTTGATGTGAAAATAAAAACATCGTTGTGAAAGTTTATTAAGTTTGTAAACTTCTCTCTGGTTCCAAGAGACAAGACACGTCTTCCTTACTGAATAATAAGTTTCCGGTTCGATGAATAATTCACTTCCCGATGTGCGATGTTTTCGGTTTTAATGAGAAGGAGCGCGAATTACAAAACAGTGCAACCCTTATGTTTTGCATAATTTTAGCTCTTCCGGCCATTGATATATCCTTAACGACATTGCTTTCGAATATATTGATATCGAATATAGTCGAAGATACCCGGGGCAATATCAACCTTTAGCGGCCCCCTAGGCATCTATGTTGCTTACTCCCAAAAACATATTTAAAGATAAAAGATTCCAGTATTGCTTAGCCTGTTCTGGCTCGCGGACCTTCTTATCGTTGATCCTTCCGTATTCTCATCCACTATTTGAAGACTAATTTTATTAGTCAATCTTAAGTTAAAATAAATTTATTTAAAAAATAAGGCATAAACTTTTTAAGCTATTTTTTCTTGATCAATATTTTTATATGAAGATACAGTATTTGTTTAAAAAGTCCGTGCGGCTTGCACGCCTGTTACGATGACGTCACGAATCCTTCTGGGATCCAGGGGCTAGTAGCCAAGGAAAAGTATAAAATGTCAAAGAAGCGCTACTGAATGGAAGATGAATTATTAATAAAAATAACAAGATACTTGAAATGCATAGAATTTTTAAAGTTCTTGGGCGTTTTGGTAATATGAACATGAGAAATCCGGTTTCTCCTTTGAATTTCCTAGTTGATGGATGTGGCATTTTACAAATACGAGTTTTTCTGACTGAAATAAATAAACATAGTAATTTCCCGATAGTTTTCCATTGGCATATAATAAATAGTGCGATCATTAATAATTTGTTATATAGATCAGCAGAAAAGAAATTCTGATCAATCAAATGCATATATACTGAAAATAATGACTGACATGCAATCGACGCGAGAAAATAGACTATGGTAGAATATTTCGGAAAATATAAAGAAAAATTGTCTCTTGAATAATATGGGAAATCAACGTTGATTAATTAATTAAGAGAGAGAGGGAAAGGCCGTGAAAGGAAGAGGCAGAAAAAATGAGTGAAAGGAGTCGGAAACAATAATTGGAAAGGATAAGAAAAAACAATTTTTCCAGAATTACAGGAAACATTTCGTCTGAAAATTCCAATGAAATCTCTTTCAGGACAAATAAAGCGAGGTAAACAAGTCATTAACTAGGAAAAATGAAAACAATTATAGTACTCGAGGATAGAGCGAGCGATATTATTTACCGGGAGAAAAGAAAAGGGGTATGGCGCGCGATTTAGACGGAGAGGCGAGTTCTGGGTAAGGTGAAGAATGAAGAATATGGCTTTTTGCGATGAAGATACCTGGATGACTAATATCCCTTGTTAAATTTTACTACCGACGGTGGAATGCGAAGGAAAGTTGCGAGAAAAGGAAAGTTTTGAGGAGAAGAAAGCAAACGATGGCTCTTCCAGAGGAAAATAATTACTGGTTTCCCTTAAACTGCTTACCCGTAGCAAATGGTTTCGTGCTTAAGGCTAACGACTCTTTGAGTAACGGCGCATTATTTTTAGCAATAGGTTTATCAGCGAATATATGACGAAATATCTCACCCTCGGGTTTGTCTGCCTGGCAGCCATTTAGTAAATAATGTTACTCTAACTACCTTGGTTTTGTATTTGGAGATGCTTATTATTATTAGGAGAACCTCCTACTTATTCATTCGTGAGCGCGCGCGAAATTAGCAACCCATTTCATACTTCAAAAAGGTTTTATTTTATTTTACACGCTGATTCGAATTTCATCAAATATTTCTTTTCTTATATCTTCAAGTAGAAAATTACTTTAGCTGTGAACTTGTATTTAGTTTCAATATGTTTTTATTAACTTCGAATTATTAGCTTTATTAGCAGATGTCGAGAAATTAGGCACAGAGTCGTCTATTTCTTAAAGCATTTTTGTTCTCTGCCATTCATTTTATACCATGACTTTAATAATATTAGCAAATTAATTTTGATACATTGGATTTGATCAAAGTAATTAATTCCCTACTTATGGAATAAAATGTGCCATTTGTCTTAAAATTTACGATTTTTCTTTTTAGCTACTTTACAGGAGGTAAGAGGATTTATGTTGCCACAATAGCAAAGCCTTGAGTCATTAACCTCCATTCCTTGTACGTTCCGACTGAAAAATCTTTGTTTGCTGGTGAGTGAAAACTTTATCTGTGTCTTGATTATTATTTACGTGGCAGTGGCATCTTAATGGATGTAATTTCAGTTGAAAGTATTACTTCCCGAAGTAAACTATAATTGATTTTCTTCGCCCTCTTTCAAAAAAGTAATAATTTTAGAACTCAGAGGCCAAGTTGAAAATCATTTTCTCTCAGTGAAATTGCGACAAGTATATATGTAATGATTTCATGTAGCAAAACTTAAAAAATTAATTCAGGAAAAATATAAATAGCGACAAATATCGGAATGTCATTTTGTCTCAAAATATTTCGAAATTCATCAACTTATCAGGCGAACAATCTCGATGCGTCATAAAATCGATCGTATTGAATGAAATGTTTCAAACTTGGTCACTTTGGTTTACGTTATTACATTATAGCGCACGTATTCGAATTACCAAAAGTGCAATATAATTTAAACTCTCAGTTCAAAAGTTACCTAAGCCACTAAATGTTTACTTTAAAGTTTATCCTTCCATAAAAATCTATTTTCTATAACTACTCGTGTAAAATACAAAACTGGTCTAGGTCACACATCAGAACATATTAGCAATATACTTAGTCAAAAGTTTCTTTTTGCATTAAGGTTAAGGGTAAAACGCTACATCTCCATTATTTTGATTTGGGTTTAGACCTCTCAGTTTCGATCGTCGATAATATTTTATTCCATTGCTGTTCAATTATGGGGAAAATGACAATCGTAAATATCCCCATATCCAATTAGTTTTGGTCATTTTAAAATGAATTGAGATGTAACCATCCAATACGTATTTTTTGGATATAATGTTGAATGTTATATATTAACTATTAATATTTATATTTAGAGAATCATAAATTGGATGCTTATATCTCGCCCAACATTCCGGTTTCTTCAATTTATCGATTTCCAATATCTTAGGGGCGGAAGAAATTTGTGCAGCATGCGGACGTCTTTTCACTTTCTTATCATTATACTATAAAATGAACTTAGTAAAAAAAGTTTATAAAAAATCGACTCTGTCTGTATGTCCTCAGTAAAGGTAATTGGCGAACTTCTGTTATTTCTAAGAGATCGATGTTATTTCTCATTATCCGCAAATAACACTATACATTTTTTAACCGTTCTCAAAACCTATTTCAGTAGAACTGAGTTCTCTTTACAAATTTAAATTATAAATTTAACGCACAAATATTAATAATATTATTTATATTGATGTTGGTAACATTAATATTGATACCAAAACCTTCAACGTTGAAATATTAGCCCAAAAAACCTTTTTAGACTTGATTTTTGCACTCATATGATAGCTCAGAATCTTCGAGCAAATTTCGATTTTAAATCTAATCCGATTCTCCGAATTAGAAACTTCACTTCGAAGAAAAGGTTGTCCACCTCTGCCATTGCTCTTCCACTATTTGTGCGAGATATAGAGACGTATCCTTCACGGCAACCGTCTCGATTTGGAACATAGAATTTGTGGAAAATACGTACTCCGTTTCGTGTTGTCTTTTGTTCTCCTGGGGTAGGGATCTTTTTGTTTACCAGAAAGAAAGGACGCATTAGCATAAGGGATAAATAAAAAAAGAGGATTCCGTGCGTTGAGTTTCTTCTTTTCGTTTCTTATTTCTGTCATTGGAAACCGAAGCGAGAATAATAAGCTGTCTCGTATCGGGGATAGTCTTCCTGTTATATGAATTGTTTCCGTGTTTCTGCCCTAAGAAATCAATTTCATGCCTGACGGAGAGAGAGAGAGGATAATGTAAAGTTTCGTAAGGTCTGGAAAATCGATATATCGAGTCCGCGATTCGCAAAAAAAAAAGACAGTGCATTCATCGATGTGGTTTTCGATGCCCGCGAGTTGATTTTTTGGACGCTTTTATCGATTTAAAAATTGTGGAAAGAAGTAAGAAAAAAGACGAAAAACTGAGGCATGAGAAGTCCGTGTGTGTAATTCTCGTTCGAATTTCACTTCTAATTAAATGAGATGGTAGTCTTTGTACTTGTAGCGGTTGACGTAAGAATTTGCAACTATTTATCGCAAAGTTACTTTCGTTGATATTCGTATTATCGTATATATTTAAAGAGATGCATTCAAAAAATTTCCAGTCGCTCGTCGATTCATGTTTTTATTTCTTTTTCCGCAACTATAACTACCGTAAATAATTCATCATACGTACCTACACACTAAAACTCCGATTATCCTAACTAATTGGGTTCGTGAGATATAATCGATGAATTTGGATGTATTTTCCCTCGTAATATGATCTGTTCCTCATCGTTTTTAGTAGCCTTCGCCCTTTTTAATCAGTTATTTTCGGTGATTTTTTTAAAGCAATCGGAGAGATTTTTTTAAACGGAAAAACAAGTTTACGAACGGTCAAGATGTTTTCCCGGCGTTAACGAAATTCTTGAAGATTCACACCGTCTCTTTATCTTTCACGCGCGAGCGTGTGCTTTGCTCCTCTCTCACCCTCTCTCTCTACCTTTCTCCCTCTCTCTCTGCCTTTATCTCTCCCTCTCTCTACCTTTCTCTCTCTCTCTCTCTCTCTCACTCACTCTCTCTCTCTCACGCACTCTCTCGTTCTTATCGCCTCCATCCTGTACCACCAAAAGGGGCTAAAACCTTTAAACATTTGCCCAAACCGAAACTTGCGAAAACTTCCGGTTGTGTGTCTGAACGCTTCGAGGGAAAATTGGATCTCATACGTTTTGCTCTTACGCTCGCACGGCTGCCACGTGACTAAAGAGCCCGTAGCTCGGCTTAAAGGTTTATTCTGAGGAGGAGTAGGAGGAGGAGGGGAGATGGAGAGAAGAGGTTGGGTTGGTGATCCGGGAGATCCAAGTAGATGGGTTAGAAAGAGTGGATATGTAGACGGGGAGAAAATAGAAGTCAAATATCCGGGACCCGTATCGATCGCCTGAGAAATATTCCGGAAAAGAGGAGAAAGATGGATGGATAGAGAGAGAGAGGTAGAAGAGGGAGAAAAGGAAAGAAAGGAAATAGGTAGTGGTGGTGAGAAAGATGGGATGCGGTGAGATTAGAGACAATTAGCCGATTCAGGTTGGAGAGTAACGGCGGTTGCGTTCAAAACAAACAGAACCTAGTTTTAAGGGACGGTATGCATACATACATATATGAACATGTATATATATATATATATATATTTGTTTATTTATTTATAAGCAGAATGTTATAATTAATACGTTATTTGCTTGGCCTAATTATAAGTAGGTTTATTTGTTTCTCTTCGCGTAAGTTGAAATCGCTTGAAACCTTCAAGTTTAAAATGAAGTAAAGAGAGGCGATAAGGCCGAGGTTTGCAGTCCTTCTTATGCAATTAACTTCGGATTAACCGGGGATCAAATAACCGGAATTTTTACAAACCGGATTTTGGATTAACCGGGATTTCAATTAACTGGAATTTTTAATTTACCGTGAATTTAATTAATCGAATTTTTATAACTTCTATCTTCAATTTTTTTGTGCGTATTTTTTTACGATATGCAAGATATCATTTCGATATACTTAATAAAGGTTATAGTATGTATTACAATGTAACAGCTTATAAGTTAAATTTTTAAATTAACCTGATATTCTGGTTGAATAACAGGCTTCCGATAAATTAGGAGTTCACTGTACATATTTTTATTTCATATTAACGACTGTTCGACACGTTTTTACATCTTGGTGTTGAAGGTCGTTCAATGATTTATACGTGGCGAAAATTGCAATAGGGGATGAATAACGCACATTCTATTTGTTAATTTATCGCCCTCGCAGAGCAAAATTCGGAACACCGTAAAAAAATGTCTGTTTAAATACAAACAAAAGGCGCCTCCGTTTAATTTATGACATTTCCGCTGCTGCATTTCAGCGAGTGTATAAGTTATTTCGACACGTTAAAACGTCAGTAAGCCGCGGAAGATCGATGGCTTTCAACTGGAAACGTAGCAGATACGACAGTTTAATTGTTTACGAAACAGGAGGTGAACTGATTTCGGTTAGCAATTCGCACGAAGGTAAATTCTGTGGAGCTAATTATATTCTCTTGTAGGATGAGAAGAGAAAGAGACGTCAAGAGAGGGAGAAGAGAGGGAGAGAGAAAGGATACGCGGACGAGATACAGGATGAGATAGTGATGCGCAAAGTCTGGGCTGCGCGGTGTTTAGAGAACACACCCGGAAGAAAGACACAAACTCCATTCGAAAAACATTAAGAGGAGAAACTGAGGGAAAAGTGCAGGAAAGGAAAATCAAGGCTCACGAAGGAGTGAATGCACACGAATTAGGCCAACTTCCAGTTCAACCGAGCGTATGGGTTAAAGAGAGTTAGGTTTAAGAATTAGATTTGTAAAGATAAGAAGAGATACTACCTTCGAAGAGTAGTTGTAATTATTATTATTGACTTTTAAATTAAATTAAATTTCCTCTCATTGCCTGCAGAATAGTGTAAATCTAAAGTTGGTAGCTCAAACATAATATTGAAAAAAGCTTCTAAGCAAAAAACGTTGTGATAAAGAATAACGTAATTCTTAACAAGTAAGGAAAGAACTGATGAATAATATATTAAGGGCGTTTTTTTAAAATAAAAAGTACACCCGTATATTCGCGGAATTTCAACCGCGGGAAGAAGTCATGACTTTGAAATCCCTCAACATTTGGTTTCTCTAACTTGAACGGTGTAAAAGTAGTCACGGGACGCGGAAGTATGACGGACAGTCGGACTGATTCGAAAAACTATTACATTAGTGGGAAAGAAACCCAAAAAATATATCTAATAATAATACCAAATATTAAAAAAAAATATTTTGGCTCCACATCAAAAGTTTACAGTGATAAATTGATGTGTCCAACACATGACTTTCTCCATACGTAAGTTGTTAACTAAAATCAAATAAATACGGCGATAGGGGCAGTTCAGCTTTCATGCTTCGGCGCTAGCGGTTCAATTGTTGTCACTACCACGCGCGCGAGCTGCCCACTAACCGTCAATTTCGAAAAAACTTGAATATCTCTTGAAATATTCATATGAAAATTTATTTCAAACAAGAGTTGTAGAAAAAAATAATATCTACAACTTTTATATATGTAGGTATATATATATATATATGTTTAAAAAATTCACCTTTAAGCGAAATATTTAAGAAAAACTAAAATTTTACAAGAGTAAACCGCTACTTCCGGTTTACCGATTGTTATCAAAATATTTTCAAATCTTAAGAATATATATAAAATCGAAAATATAGAATTTCATGCTGATATGATGAATAGTTTTTGAGTTAGAGCGCACGCAGAATTTGTCACACGTACACAATCAGACGTCGAGAAAACGGTCAAAACGTGTTCAGGGGACCTCAAAACGTGTATTTCCGTCACAATCTCGAATTCGATTTTTTTTTCATGAAAACAATACTTTCTCTATACTACGTATATGGAGAAAGTAAAAATGAGTATCTTAATTCTTTTAAAGCATCTTTTCTGCCGTCTGCAGAACGTGTGGCTTTATAAACAATCACTGGCGCGAATTATTGTTTAACTTTCACATGGTACTGGACCACTTATGAGAAAGTAAAGGCACTTCCATTGAAGAGTTTTTCATACATACAGCGAATGCAGTTCATCGATGCAATAAAAACTTAAGCTAAGGAATCCTTGCAAAATTTATTCAGTTTCAAGACCAAGAAAGATAAACAACGACAGCTACGTGAATGCTTGAAAGCCTAGCCTAGTGGTCTTAGAATAACCTGATTGCGGCTTTTAGAAAGGCGACACGATAGCTATTTACGTTTGACGTGGTGACGTACGTTGTTTTATACGTCGCGTGCATATTTATAGGGAAAGGTATGAAAAAGTTACTAAGCATTAAGACTTAAAAGTCAGTGTAAGCTATGGAAGCGGAAAGGAATAAAATGGCTTTGGTTGTTTCGGGCGTGTTTGATATGGGTTAAAGAGTGTAGTTGGGGGGAAGGAGGAACCAAAGTGGTCGACCTTTCGTGGTCTTTGGCGCGTGAAATATTCAGAAGGGTCAGCTGCAGTCTCTTGGGCACCATTTTCACCTGGCCCACTCATATTCTCATGCTCTTACTTTACATTTATCTCTCTCACATCCTGCTCAGTTTACTTTTCTCATTCGCTTTCCGTTACTTAATCTTTGTTACTTGCCACTTGATTCTCCTCCTTTTCAAAATAAAGTTTAGAGCCAAATAAAATTAATTTTGAACGGATGTGAGCGTGAATGATCATCGTAAAGCCGCGTTTCCTGTTCTGTAAGATACTCGCTGAAAGGAGTCAGCGAAACGATGCGAAAAATCATATAGATTATCGTAAATACCTATGTTTTGGAGTTATATACATGTAAATGACTTTATGAAATGCTAAATCATATATATGTTTACATAATTTTAAAACACATTTACCATAATCTATACGATAAATATGTATATCAGACAAAATCTTCGTCGGCTTATCACATTTCTTCAACAACTGCGTTTATTGCATATGATGCCTTCGAATGTAACGTAAAATTAAAAATCTAAATATTTCATTCTTAAGCCCGTGAGTTATTAAAACGGATGCAAGTATTAAAATTCTGCATTGAAGGTACTTTTATCCTTATCGCTCATTCTGGCGTAAATTCAATTGAAAAGTTACCTCCCGCCGTATATCTTCCGCGTGGAAGGACCGGGCGGAATCAATCGCTTCAGTCTCGTTTCAATGTTCTAATTCGTTATTTTCTCCCTCGTCACGCCGATAAATACTGCATCAAACTTCGGCAATTGGGTTTCGTTGTTTTTTTTATTTGCCTATCCTATCGATCGATTCCCTCGCGTAAATAGACGTCTCCGTGGACGTGATTTCCCGCAAAATTTGCATTTAAAACCCCTTTTTGACCATCCTGTCTGAAACTTTAAAGTGGTCAGACAAACTCCATAGCATTTTCTTTATAGCAGCCAATTTTTATTCTCGCACAAGATCCCATTTAGGAATTGGCAGGTACGGAAATATTTGAAGGGCGAGGAAAGCAAACAACGGCGGATTCGATTTTTATCGTTGGAAACGAACAATCTACCACTTATTTGTTTATTTATTTAGGAAGTCGGTCTTTTTAAATTTAAGTTCAATAACCCGGACGAATTTTTTCTAAAAAAGATCAGATATTGAGACTGCCTACGAGGGGAAATATAGGATTGATTCGATGATTGATTTTTCCTATTTTCAGAGTAGCGTCAAATGTTTCGAAATAGAATGATTCTTGAATTATTCTTCGCGTGTTTCTCTATCTAAAATATAGTGTTAATATTAGCTGTCGCGTAGAAGTTTTTAATGTCGCTTTATATTCTACTTATTACAGTGTTTCCAAAATGGGGGACGTGGCACTTGCGGTGTCGTAGCTAATTCTTGTGATGTCGCGAATAACTTCGCTGAGCAAATGAATGAACGATTTGGAAATTTTTGTAGTTCATTAGAAGGATAATATTTCCTCTAATAAATTGACTATGCTGTAGTGTCAACAAGTTGAGACTTCCAAACGTTGTGATGCACACGTATAAATATAAAACTTTGTTCCAAGTTGCCGCGAAATTCGGCTTACCTTTGGAAGAGTGCCACGCCTACAAATCATTTGAGAACCGCTAACGTATTACAATACATTTCTAATTACATCGTTTTTTTAATAATGATGGCTTATTGAGTCTTGTTTATTCCGAGGGCAATACGATATCATAACAGGAAGGTTAAACCAGCGAGAGATAACTGCTAGGTAGGCTTTGGTGCACTGCACTTCCTGCCACCCACCATTTTGGTGAATCTGAGGGTAAAAGTAAATTTTAGCCGCGCGTATTCGTTACAGGAAGCTACGTTTAATAGGAGAAGGTTTTTTACTGTTATTCAACATTCCTCCTCCATCTCGGGAATCCTTTCCTCACCTCTCTTCCCGTCTTCCTCCCTCTTATCAACATTCTTCTCAGGATGCCATCCTATGCTCGGGTGACTTCATTAGACGCCCACTCACACCGTCTACGTCACATTCCAAACACGGTTTGTTGAATACACTCCAATATGACTCGTCCACGTCCTCCCCGCGAAGGAAGGAGAATGCCTTACCCACTCCCATCCCCTCGCCTTGATTTCGGATGAAGCCTCGTTAATTACCAGAACCCACCGGGAAAGTCCGATTTCGCAAATGCTGGGCACGTTTCACATCCCACTGCACAGGTTGCAGAGGAAGGAGGGAAGGAAAAGACGGGGTTTTCCGCGGAGCGCACCGCCATTTTGATTAAAAGGGTCTGAGTTTTAGAAAATAAGGTACATATTTGTAAAAGTCAAGATTGTTTCCCGATGCTATGAAAAAAAAGCCGAAAAAAATGCGGTGGAGGAAGTCAGCTTAAGAAGAAATGGATGGGTCATAATTTGAAAGAGAAGGGTTTATTGAAAGAAGTCATAGAAGGAAGAATTTTAGGAAATGTATATTAGATGCATTAAAAGAAGGAATTGGGAATGAGAACTTTAAAAGGAAGGTTTTGGACAGCCCAGATTAGGTAGTGTGTGCCTAAAACCTACCAGAAGGTCGAATTACTAAGTGTGTACCTACTGTCTTAATGGGTTCTTTTTATTGCGACCATCTACATGTTTTTCAGAAGTAGTCTTATTATGTAGTCATCACAATGTAGCCATTTTTAGAATTTTTTTAAAATGTTTATGTACTCGGTTTGTCTATCCATCCGTCCGACTGTGTGGACAATATCTCTGAAATCCTGTAACTTTGATGAAGGAATTTTTCAGTATAAAATGGGTAATATAAAAGCTAAATTTGGTAAACATTTGGTAGATATAGGACGAGCTGATAGGTAGTAATGGTTGTCTACATCATAAATGTGTTAATAATTATTAAAACAGTTGTTGCTGTTTGGGAGGACACGATAATATTTGTTTACAAAAGTTTTTGTGAATAAAAAAAGAGCCTTATGTAATTTTCTCTACTACTCTTCCCTCACTTGTGATAATCTATTATAGCTGTTTAAAATAGATTAGAAAGTGTATGCATCAGGATATGTGTAATCTATTTCAGTTAGATGTCCCGCGGAATACCTTTTGAGCATTTCAAAATTATGTTGCAGATATGTTTTAGGTTTGTTATTATTATCATTATTATTGTATATTTTTATCAGGAAATAACAATATGAAAATTAGAAAATAAAGTTGTCTCTTATGAGTGAGCGATAAAATTGCGTATGAGGAAGCAGTTTGAAAAGTTTATTTAAAATCTCAAGAGATAGTTATATTAGACACTATGTAAGTTTAAAGGCTGTTTTCGAGAAGGCTTGTAAATACATGCATCATATTTTAGAAATATTCTGTTTTCACTCTGAAGCATATACAACTTAAATTGTTTAGGAAATTTTCAACGAATACAATATCATGAATTGATATCGGTTTTCAGTAGTAGTAATACGCTCAAATATGTTTTTTCACAAAGAGTTGTGCGCAGATAAATATGCATAATTTCGTTTGTAAACGTTGATTTCGGCATGTGAAAACTAGGGAGGTGGCAGCCGCCATCATTTTCATCTCCGTATTTTCTGTACGTATAACACGTGGAGAAAAAAGATGTTATATTCAGCACATTTTTATTTTTTCGTGGGTGCAATTTTACGAGGCCAAACTCCCGCCGAGAGTGCCTATCAAAATTTCCTCGATCCATAATTCCGCGCGGTCGAAATTGGTAATCAAAAACCTTTCGGCAAACGATACATTTTTCTGTCCTCTCATTTTTCTCTACTATCAAGACGCGTAGTAGTATCGGGGAAACGTATGAACAAAATAAATAAAATAAAACCTTTAATCAACGCGTCGCCCGACCGAGATCGTGATTTTCAACTTGGACGGCGAAAGTACTACCTCTTTTTTTTAATTTATCAGCGCTCCAGCGCAGCGGTTCGAAAGTAATTTAAACAACGCGGAGAATATTGGTCACTTTTGTCGAAGCGTATACATATTTTTTTTTCGTCTCCACGGAATTTGTTCCAGAAAAACAAACTAGAAACGCCGTCCGTCGCACTCTTCCATGTTCATTTGATCGATTTTTTTAGGATGAGTTCTCGAGTTTTTTTTTAATTTACGTAGTCTGTGAAGCGAATTATATTTTTGTCTTCTCTGCCTCGCTGATGCACGTGCATTGATCCGTCGCGTTTTTAGATTTTTCAGCGTGTTGTGATTTCCTGATGCATTAATTCAGGCGGTCCCGAACATTCGTATGCCAAGGGCTACTTTCATTCTGTAAATTGTCTTGCGGAGTACGAATTTTTTAAAACATATACTACATTATTATTGTGACTAAGTTTAATGTAAATGTAAAGAAAGTATTTCTTATACACCATTTATGAAAATCGGCAAAATAAATAATTGCTAAATGTAATCTTTATTTGAACGGTTATAAGCAAGTTTACACTGCATATCTTCAGCCAGCGATTGGTAATTGAGCCTGTAACCCGAAACCGAGAGGCATAAACAATCTTGATGTTCATTGGTGAGTACATTTCTGGTTTTCGATTTAATTAGGTTCGTATTAAAAAATATAGATTCACATAAATAAGTGGATGGAAAATATGGTTTCAAAATGAAGTACTTATAAATACTTACCTTTATATACTCCTTGTTTACGATTTCTGCGGATAACTCACTTTAGGCTGGGTTAATTCTTCCTCGGATTCTAATGTATCGTCACTACCTGTATTAACAGAATATTCTTTCAATTCTTCAGAATCATTGCAAAAGCTACTTCCACTCATTTCATCCAAAATATCATGTCACTCAACGTACAAGAGCTTGACGCCATCTTTAACTAAGGACTGTGCCTAGCAAGGGGCACGAGGAAGAAAAAAAATAAAAGAAAAATCTTAGACATAAAGACAGACAGAAAGGGGCCTCAGAACGAAAGCAGAAGATATGAGTTTGCTGGAGATATCATAAGTTAGAGGTAGAAAGACAACATAGCTTAATGAATAAAAAGCGTGGACGCAAACGGTGCATCGCACACGCTTGAAGCATGGGTTTCCTCTCTGTAAGAGGGGTATTAAATATACCACAAAAATATAAAAGTAGATTTAGTATAAAATGTAGAATATTGTTGTACTCACCACTTGTTTTTTAGTTAGATGTTCCGTTTCCGCACTTTTCGGTCAGCAAACACGTTAATAATGTGATCCATATCGTTCCTCAGAAGACACGCTACCTCATTCTCAATAGAGAGTAAACTCAACCCGCTTAGTCTTTCCTGGTACTTCTCAAATAAGTCTTTAAAATTTTAAGTTTTGAAAATGCACGTTCTGAACTTGCGACAGTGACTGGATTCGTTAGAAATAGCATTCTACATCTACATCTACATGATACCCTGCAAATCACCAGACTGGTGGGTGGCAGGGGGTGCAGCACACCAAGCCCTACCTAATAACGTCCCTCGTGGGAATCACTCTCCTGTTATGATCCCGTATGGTCCTTGGAAAAAACGAGCTCTGGTATCGCTCGGTCCTACAGTCGATCTCTCGTATTTTATTCTCGTGATCGTGCCTGCCCATGTACGTAGGTGCCTCTAATATTCCTGAGACCTCCTCTAAGAGAACTTCCGACCTAAATTTCTCCAGAAGCCTTAACCTAGCGCTAATTCTGCGATCCTCTAGCGGTATCCAATTTAACTCCTTCAAGAGTGATGTGACGCTTAATTTTTGCTCATATTTTTGCTTAACGAATCTGGCTGCTCTGCGTTGGATTCTTTCTAACTCAAGTATCTGTCCCTTTTCGTACGGATCCCATATGCTGGAAGCGTATTCGACCTGAGATCTGACCAATGATAAATAACACGTTTCTCGTACCTGTTCTGTGCTACTTCTTACTATTCTGCCTACGAAGCCCAATTTCTTATTAGCTGCGCCTACGATCCTTCGAATATGCCTATTCCACGATAGATCAGGACAAATGGTGACTCCTAAATATTTAACGTACTCTGCAGATTGGATATTCAATCTATCAATTCTGTACTCCGAGTTTAAGTCATTGTTCTTACTCTTCCAGAAACTCAATAGGGAACATTTGCTTTGATTAACTTCGATTTTCCAATGTTGACACCATGCTGAAAGGGCGTTTAAATCTTCCTGAAGCGATTTTTGGTCATCCTGACTCGTTATCTCCTTATATAAAACGGTATCATCTGCGAAAAGTCTTATTTTGCAGCGAACTACCGAGCAGATATCGTTTATATATATCAGGAATAGCAGTGGGCCAATAACACTTCTCTGTGGAACACCTGATGCGACTTTTACCGGGTATGAAGATTTCCCATCAATAACTACTATCTGTTTTCTGTTGGAGAGGAAGTCTTTTACCCAACTCACGATATTAGGGTTTATGCCGTACTTTCCTAGTTTTCCTATTAATTTATTATGGGGTACTTTGTCAAACGCTTTTTTAAAATCAATAAAAATTGCATCAACCTGACTGTTTTTCTCTCCGCATTGCAACAAATCGTTTACGAACAGGGCGAGCTGCGTTTCGCATGACCTACCTTTCCGAAACCCGTGTTGGTTTTTGCTTAGCGAAGAACGACCATCTAAATAACGCAGAACAGAGCTAACGATTATATGTTCTAGAATCTTACACGATAATGACGTCAAGGAAATCGGTCTATAATTTTCGGGGTTCTCTTTATCACCGCCTTTGTGGATGGGCGTTACGTATGCTAGCTTCCAGTCTTTTGGAACGGTACCATGTGCAACGGATTTTTCGAATATTATTTTCAAGTAAGGTGCGATTACCGAGGCTAGCTCTTTCAACACACGCGCGGGTATGCCCTCCGGCCCGGGAGACTTATTTTGCTTAATCGACTCTAGCTGGTGCGCGATACCTGTTTCGGAGAATATCATATCTTCCATCGAATTTCCCTTATCATTCGAATCTGGTTCCTCAAACTCGTTGCTCACCGAAGTAAACGCTTTCTGAAAGTGTTCATTTAACAAGTTTGCTTTTTCCGCGCTATCGTGTACTACATCACCTGCCTCCGTTCTCAATGACGCTATGGTGGGACCTCTACCATGAACCTCCCTAACGTACGACCAAAATGCTTTCGGATTTTCTTTCAAATTATTATGCAAAACTTTCTTTTTGTAATCATTAAATGCTTCTCGCATTGTTACTCTAGCTCTTGAGCGCGCCTCTCTGTATTGATGCCGTATCATTGACCTCTGTTCCTCTGTGACTTTTGAAGAATTGGTATTTAAGCGAGCGTGAAGTTTTCTTTGCCGTCTAAGAGCGCATCTAACTTTCTGGTTGTACCATCTTGGTTCCGCACCATCACGTTTAACTTTATGTGGAATGAATTTATCCGTACCCTCTCGCATCATATCCCTGAACACGCACCATACAAAGGTCGGGAAAACTGGTGGATAGCGCAGCATTTTCAATGAGTATTAGATTGCCTACTTCCTCCACGGTTGAAAGTTTTGCGATGTCACTTTTTAAGCAAGAGCGAAATGAAATAAATCAGCTGCGCTGGCAATTGATCGGTTACATCTCTGCTGTACTTTCTCACTAGCTTTTCTGCTCCTTTCTCAAACTGTTCATCTGATTCACTTGCAATTGTTTGTCGCTGTAGAATGCTAAACGTGTCTACCACTTCATTTAAACCCTCGAACCTTTCAACATGTTTTTAAAGAACAATGTCAAGACACCCATTGAAGGCATTCATTCTGAATCATGCTTCAGCATCCAGTCCCAGCTCGGCGTCTCGCCCAATAAGGCATCTTGTTACACGACCACGAATATTTTAAAATTTCTTTTCAATCCCCCATTTTATACATAAATTTGTAGCAGATTTTTTTGCTGATTCAAAGCCATTCCTAAATGATTTTAGCTCCATGTACGCGTTCTTGATGATTTTGTATACTTTGGAGAGATCGGGATCTTTCGCTTGTAGCATTTTAGATACTGCAGTAACGGAGTGAAGTATTTTTTATTGTATCACAACAAGAATGTTTCCAATATTTTCTTAAGTGACTCTGCTTAATATATTTCATCATTAGACTTGCTTATGAGAATAATTTTAGACAAAACTTTAAGTATTTCAGCGTATTTGTATCTTACTGCAAGTAATGAATCGTATCTTGATGCCCACCTAGTTGGATAGAGCCTTTTTAGACTGTAATTATTTTCCGGGCTTATGAAAGATTCAGGTATTATCCATCTCTTGATGTTTTGTCCTCAATAAACGTAAAGTCTCTCCATGTTCCTGTAAAATGAAGAAATTTCGGGTATGCCACGAGACGAATCATTTAGGACTAGATTTAAGTTAAGTGACGCACAATGTACAAATTGCGCATTTTCCTCCTTTTCCAGAATTCTGGCCTGGACTCCAGAATAAACTCCACTCATAACCGCTGCTCCGTCATACGCTTGGTCTCTACATTTCGATATATCTAATCCCTTACTCTCGATAGATTCAATAATTTTCTATTCAGTACCAACAGCTGATTGATCAGAAACTTTCTTAAACCCGAGAAAAGACTCCTTTATTTTAAGCTCACTTGAATCTTTTTCTATTTTAACGTAGCGAAATATATACTTGACTCAATCTATCTTTGCCACGTCTTGCATAGTGTCCATCATTACAGAAAAAAAGGTGCCTCCTTAACCTCGTTCAAATTTTTAAGTTCCACTTGCTGGGAGAGAAGATCGATTAGTTCATTTCGAATATCAGGACATAAATACCGTACCGAACCTTTAGGCTGTTCTATTAATTGTTTTAAAAGTGGATCGTACATAGCCAATAATTCAATGACCGACAGAAAGTTGCCATTTTTACACGTCCCTTGGTCATCTCCTCCCCCGATCATCTCAATAGGACCCCTGAAATGGATGTTACACATAGCAAGCGTGTGACATTTATTATACGTTTTAGTACTTGACACCGAAATAACTTTTCCTTTAATTACTGGCTTTCGAGATCTTTTTCTAGAGTCTTATTAGATTTCCACTGTTCATAAACAACACATGATGCAATGCGGACATAAGATTTTTCATGGTCTTCGATTCTACTTTTTAATCTCTGCCAAGCACCTAATCCCCTAACCCACGCGTCATTGTAAAATCGGTTGTTTCTATCCGCAAACAGCCAACATGGCTCACATCACACGCAATCTTCCTTTTGGGAGTAACACAGCCATTTTCTTGGAATAACAACCACAACTTTGTTTTTGCTTTTATAAAAATATTCGGAAAAGCATCGTCCGCTTTCTTTATCGCGAGGAAATGGTCCAGGTGGCCTGCAGGAACCAACTCGAAGAATAAATCGTTTTTCACTGTCCTCCGTAAGTGGCCTATCGTTTGGAAAGTTACCTTTATCATTTGGATGGACACATGCACTTGTATACACCTTGACTTCACCATCTTCGTCGATGTTAGTATTTCCAAAATGTTCATCATCCACATTATCAGCCCCGATACCCTCAATACCATTCTTAACGCTAGATTCACGTTGAACGTCTTTAGGCCCAGCCGTATCACACACACCTTCACCGAGAGAACTACTGATTAGGCTAATATCACCAACATTTACAGTACCCGATATGTTATCAATAACACACCCAAATTCACTTTCTGTATAGCGTGTAGAATCCTGTTGTAAAAACTTAGTTATTTTTGGAAATTTACTACGTTTTTCAAGTTCTTCGTTTTTTCTTTTACGTTTTTTGGATCCGCTCAAATGCTTGTAAGTCGACATGATTGACCTTAACGGTAATGAAAATATTATATAGGTGAAATTACGATTATCGTTGATCGCTAACGAGAGAACCGACTTCCGTCACCATGGAGACAAAATCTCAACTGAGTTAGCTATGTCAAAATAGTGTCGAGCTATGGGAAGCGGACCAATCATCAAATGCATTTCAGGTGTTTCTTTCCTTAGGTCCTAAGCGGCCGAAACCGTCTGTTACCTCATAACTGAAACAGCGTCGTCTGCAACGGTTATGAGACGCTTGTTTGTAAAGAATCTATTTATACTCTTTATAAACAGTCTATTTATCTAACCACATGACACTTGGCTGATTAATTAAGGTCTCTTATCTTGGCCTTCATCGTTTTGTATTTCTACATCTACATAATACCCTGCAAATCACCAGACTGGTGAGGATTAGGCCGTAGACTTCATATGCGTGCTTCCTTTGGGTCTATGGAATTTTTCGTCTCTTTTCATGAGAAAGATGTTCAGAATTCTACCGAAAAGGTTAACTGGATAAAAAAATACTGCCATGACCGAGGATCGAACCTGGGTCTTTCATCCGCTTTCTGAATTAGTCGGTTACGTGAGTTCAGTGGCAGAATATCCCCTCGGAAAGTGGAAGGACCGTGTCCGATTTACAATCATTGTGGAATTTTTCTCGTGATTTCAAATTATTCCCAGAGAGGTTTGTTTGTGATTTTCTGTTCTAATCGAAATTTCACTTGATAAAAATCATGCTGAAATTCACAAAAAAATACCTATGTTTATAGGAACATAATGCATCTGAAACGTTTTGAGAAATATCTTTTGTTTGGTCATTTAAATCCAAATCTTATATTACTAGCATTAAAAACATAGAAAAAACATAGCTGAAAACATTCATATTGCATTTTTTCGTGTTCGGAAGAGGCATTTATGTATCTCCAAACGATTCATTTAATGTTAAAATTGTTGATTACTGTTTACCTTATCTTGGCAACTTTCATATTGCATTTATTCGTGTTCGGAAGAGGCATTTGTTTTGAAATTTCCCCGTAGATATATGTTTATATATCTCCAAACGATTCATTTCCTGTTAAAATTGTTTACTGTTTACCTTATCGTGGCAACAGCGAAAATGTCATTCTACATTTTTGCGAGTCATAATAAAATTTTATCTGCTATTCAAATTAAGGGCTTAAAATAACATGTTTGTTGATGATTCCATAATTTATTTCATTAAATGTAATTTTTGCTCGGCATTTCTTTGGAATGATAATTTCCACCGGTAAACCGCATTGTATAGCGTCTTTTATACCGATGAATTGGGCGAATAAATGATAAACTAACGAAACACTGTATTTTCACATTTCAGAGAACTCCGTTGTTTATTTAACATTTGACGCGAGGCATGTTTTTAATGCGCAATTTTGTTACATCCAAGTAACCATAAAAGAGTTTACACTCCTTATGATTTTGACCTTAAATATACATAAAAAGCTCGCCTGCGTTCGGCTGTATCCGCGTGTAACCTTTCCTCGTCCGTCGTTTCGCATCGCATTAGGACTCCTCGCAAACATTTTCCATAGCTGCAGGGTTTAATGGGGGGAAAAGAGCACTTTCCGAAACGCATAACTGATTGTATTTAACCGCCCGGTAGCCTTTCAAAATATAAAAGATTTTTTTACGATCGAAACCGTTTGGACGGAAAATTGTGTCTTTAATTTTTTTCCGGGGGAAAAAGATGCAGTGCCGAAAACAACTGTGCGGCTTTGTTCCCCCGGATCTGACGGCATCGCTTGACCTTTTATTTATTTTCACGCGATAGCGACTCCATTATTCTTACTCGTCGTTTCCTCGATGAGAGAGAGAATAAAACAAAAATATGGTCCCTTAAAATTTTTTTCTGCCCTCGTTTTTACTGTTTTTCTTTTAAATCGCTTAATTTTTTACTCAGTCCGTGCGCACAATTTTGAAGCTATGAGAAGAGATGGAAAGCTAAGATTTTCAAGATTGTTTCGGCTAGCGTCAAACCATTTATTTTGGGGTTCATCCGTTTGTCCAATTGCCTTTTAACAGAATTTTTTAAAGGTATGAACTATCCATATGGGCCCGTTACCATGGTAAAGTTTCTTTTTTTTACGGCAATAATAGGGAAGCGTAACTTTCAAATAGGGATAAAGATCGTATTAAAACTGCTTCACTGCGGTGAAATATGGTTGAAACAAAAAGGAGGGAGAGGAGGTCAAAGATTTGGAGAATTTACGCTAACATTCTATCAAAAAACGCTTTTCGAATCCGCTTTTGCAGTTATTTTTTTAACTAATGTAATATTCTCCCTATATTTACCTACCTAATATTTTCGCTATTTTAATTACGAATCTAGTTTTTGCTTGAATTAGTAATTGGTGGTGATGGAATTTTCCGTTCTGTTTGAAAATTACGGGTGAGATGGAGACTCCTTTAAGAGACGAGAATTGTCGTCGCTTGACTCTATAAGCGCGTTTTACTTTGCTCCTAAATCGGTGGCTTATTTGAGATCAAATGGTCATTGTTGACTTAATGGTACGTTCGTTACCACGGCAACGAGTACGAAGGTATTTCATGAGGAAAGGGAAGTGATTACTGTATTTCAAAGCCGCATGTTACAAAATAGTTTGCTATTCTTTCGCGTAAAGTTGTAGTGTTTGCGTTTCTTCGAACAAAATTGTCTTTCTACATATAAAATACATTTTTGGAAAGGAGAAGGTATATGGTGAATATACTAGTAACGGAAACGTCAAACCAGAGATTTTTATTGAATTTTCTTGTAGAATTGTTTCCGTGAATATAATATTTCTACAGCTTAATAAGATATGACAATGTGAAATCCGTGTAATTTTTTATTAAATCAAAAAAGGAGTTATTTCATGATGCTAGTTATTTAGGGAAACCGATCGTGAAATAAAAAATTGTGGAATTTAACCAGGTGTTCTTCGTTAATAGGAGTTATTTCATCGGTAATAATACTTTATGCATGTGAAAAGGGTATTAACGGATAGCTCTTCAACATCCTACATTAATAGAGTCATATTTATTCTTATGCAGTTTTTTAATCTGGAGAAAGTTATCAATCAGTCATGCTCAGAGGCCTATTCATAAATTATTCATATAATCAATTAATAAAACAGAAAAGCGAGGTAATATCAAAATCTAAAATATTGTCAGCAGTACCGATGGTATTTGGCGTAAAAAACATTTTACACCCGTTTCCACATTTTTCCATTATTACAGCATATGCCTGTCGCATAAGGATCTTCGTAACGTTCATTCCATCAATTTGTAAAAAAAATTACAATTTTGAGTAGAGCTTCTTGGTTATCCCCACAGCGTTAAGTTTACTTTTAATGACATTTTTTAAATAATAAGTTTTCTACCTATTAGCTGGTCGTTTGTCCATTTCTTTTTAGTAGTCTTATCAGACGTTATCTTAATCTTCACAGATTCCCTACTCTCTTCCCCTACCTCTTTTGTCTGCTGGGCAGCACCCGCTCATTTAACCCATATCCACATCCCATCACCTCTCCAAAATATCACCCACCTGTTATTTTTGTTTATCCAACTAGGAACAAAAAAATAACCATCTCTCAGGAATCTACGTTTTATTCTCAATTTAAATTGGCTAGAATGCTGAAATACTTACTGTTCACCTCGTTTAAGGAACTCACATAATGAAATTATCTCGAAAATGACCACTCGGTAACATAGTAGGTACATTTTATCTCTGATAATCATTATGCCTAAGGATTTTATGTCCTGAATTTCCAGTTACCTTGCTCTGGAAAAACACGTTTCTTACGTCGTCTCAATCTAGAACATAGGGGCATAAACAACCCTATTTGGAAATATCCGTAAATTAAATTTATATATGAAAAACGCTGACATACCAATGATAAAAACGTATATTTAAATAACAAAGTTTTATTATTTTTTACGATGAACAGTTACGTGGGGTGAAAAACATCCCACCATATCATTCCAGGACCAACCTCTTAGTTTCCTCCATTAAAGCAGTGTAGTATAAGGAGGTAAAAACCGACTTTTCTCGCGTAGATTTCTGCGAAACGTATACTATGTGGAAAACGAACCGCGATTCCAAATCCGATAACCGCCTCCGATTCAGCTTCCCTCATTCCCGTAGAGGATCCCAACCCAACAATCCTCTTTTCCCCGTCTCTCCTATCTATCAATCTGTCCAGTTTAGAAGGGTAAAGAAGATAGGTCGTCCAGGAGAGGGAGGAGGATGTAGGTTAAAATTTGCTCCCGCCCACGCTCTCCCCGCACCTCTCCACCGACCCAAGCTGCTTTTGCGGCGAAAGGAATCGCATCGGTTCTTTTGTGGACGGGAGGGAAGTGAGGCAGCGTGGGAGCAGAGGGGAGGAAGGCGTGGGAGGATGTCAGGAGATGCGGAAGGTGAACGGGGGCGATATGTGGGAGGGGGTGGGATGTGCGATAGGGCAGAAAGGGACGGGAGCGTACGGCATGGGAGAGAGTAGTTGCTGAGCCGAGTTGAGATTTTTAACGGAGGTAAAAAAAAAGAGGTGGAGGGTGAGGAAAGCGGCGGATAGGACCCCGTGGGATAATAGAGGATGGGAATTCTAGGGTTTAAGGTGATGTTTCGGGATGGAGGACGGTTTTAAGGGAATGAGGAAAAGTGTCGGGAATTCCCTTTTTTTAACGCGAGAGATGGTATTGTTTGAGGATATTTTTTTGACGGCTGGACCAAATTAGATGACATTGGGTGTCTAGGTAAAACTTTAAGCTGCATAACACATTCGCATGAGAAACTATGTGGCTTAATTGAAAAGTACATAACGTATTAGCATGGTCCCTTTTTCCAGTGGTTGGGCACTTAACAAATTCTGGGATTTGGAGGCGGACACAAATATTTTTAAAATGTTAGAAATCACAAGAAATTACGCAATGAGTTTTATAATTTAATATATTTAACTAATATTTTTGATTAATGCTTGAAACAATTAAATTCTGTGAAAAGAAAACAAACTGATTTTAATAATTTTTTTCTACCAGAGGAGGGAGAGAAGCTTGAGTTGAGGAAGTTGGTTGGAAAGAAATGAGTCATAAATCGTCATAGGCGACAGGATGCCTGTTCTGGTAGTAACAGTTATTTTCATGAGGCAAATGAGATATTGCTACTCTTCGTAGCGGCATTAACAACGTTTTCAGCAGCATTGCAAACAGAAATATTAGTAACAACATTTTCAAGACTTGCATCATTGGATAAGGGATTATGAACATCTTCGTGTTTGCAGAGGAAAGCGGACACCTAGAAAGGGCTCGGCGGGCACCACGTTGAGAACCTCTGCCTTATGCGATCGCCCTGATTAGATGACATGCGTGTCTAGGTGAAATCTTGAGCTGCATAATACGTTGACATAAGAAAATATATTGCTTTGTAATTGAAAAGTGCATTATGTACAGGATTACCCGTTATACGATGATCCTGATTAGATAGCATGGGTGTCTAGGTAAAACTTTAAGCTGCATGATATATTGACATGACATACCATATTGCTGATTTGAAAAATGCATTACGTTTAGCATAATAGTTTGTGCACTGGTGTATGAAAATGTATACGCTATATCTCTCTGATAGACATAACAAGGTTGATGAAATCAGATGCGCATTATTTGTTACATAACCAGTGACGGCTGATCTGTGCCATATAAGAGTATTTGTTTTTCCCAACCTTTTTATGGCTAATGAATGAACTCAATTTGTTAATTTAATTTAGGCATAAGGTTTGCTCTATAATTCTCTTTTGTTGGTGCATATAAAGACGGGTTTCTCAACAATTGAAGACTCAATTCTGTAAACTCACATATTCACACCTAAAGGAGAGAAGTATTTGGATTCAGCGATAAACAGCAACCTCAAGCACTCATCACAGTAGCCTAGGAGTTGGAGCCATTCTCACTTAGGCTGCTCAATAGCTATTTTAATATCCTTTTTAAAAAAATTCGTTGATAAAGATGAATAAATCGGTTTATTCAAAATTGGTGACGTAGTTAGGTGGCATTAGAGATGTCACTGAAATTAATTTAAAGCCGGTTTTAGTCAATATTATTTCAGAGCTGAAATTACCTTGGGAAACAATTAATTAGTATAAAAAACGTTCTTATAAATGAATTTTATATTACATGAGAAATTTACTCAGCCGTTTAATAGTATGAATATATAGTCCGCAAGTCAGCTATATTATATTTCAAAATCCTATTTAGATATATCGCAAACAATATTTCTGCTTTGCTAAAATAAATGGCAATGTATCTTCGCATATTGTCAGGAGGTGAGTTGGGGAGGAACGTAAGTTGCCTAGTTCATAAACCAAGGTTACACGGATCAAATTCCGAATGTGGAAAAAGTTTTTCTGGATAAATTATGGTTGCTTTTTAATGCTTTCATAAGAAGAATGAAAGCATATAAATATAGCATATAAAAATAGGAAAGTGGATGAACTTACGTGAATTTTTCGAGGGGTCAAAAAAAATTTAAAAAGCGAAATAAACGGTAAATGGCAGTACGTGGGCAGGTAGCTACGAAGACAGAGAATGTGTAGGGACTGGGAGAGTTTTGAAGGAATAAAGGGTATAAGGGATGTGTTGGCTGTAGTTAACAAGAGTATGGAATTGAGTGGAAGGCAGTGGAGCGTAGTATTTCGCAGGAGCTGGAACATAAGGGAAGGTAGCGCGTGTGTGGGAGGTGAGAAGTTTTTGAGTACTTGATGGAGGATAGGGAGGGACGCAGGAGAGAGTGGAAAAGGGGTCTGGCAGCTCTACAGAGATGGACAGGGAGAGAGAGAGAGAGAAAGCAAGAAGAAAGAGCTTTTGGGGGTTTTTAAGTGGTATGAGGAAACCCTTTTATAGTCCGATAAGGTGTATGAAGATGGACAGGATTTCGGAGCAAGAGGGAAGTCGAAGACAATGGAAGCGAACTGGTTGGAGGGGTTTGATGCGTAGAGAGAGAGTGAGAAAGAGAGCGAGTGAGAAAGGGAGAGGGAAATTAGAGAGAGAGGATGGAATGGAGGAAAAGAGGTTGGGTGGAAAGCCGGAAAAGACTTGGGAAGGAGAGAACCGAAGTGGAGAAAGAGTGGGTGTGTGTGTGTGTGTGTGATAAGGGGGTTATTCGACGTACGGACAAAGAAAGGAGCTTTCTCATTGTCCTCTCTCAGAAAGAGAAAGACGCGAATTTTTTTTATTTAGCCAAGTTCGCTGTTAAAAGGGATTTCTGTGTTTTTGAATAGCTTTCTAGAAGGGAAGTTTCCTTTAATTTTTTACGATTTTTTTCATTGAATTCGTTGTCGATTGTTTTGCACCTGCGTACGCACGCGTTATAATTTGGGTGGAAATTGGAACAATCGAATAATGTCTGCATTGCACTTATTGATTTTTTATTATTTTTACATCAGATGAATATTTTTGCTATCTGGCTACACTTTGGATATCTTTAATAATATATAGGAAAGCGATATCTGTTATCGGTCGTTTTCTTTTTCGATAAAAGTATGAAGAGTTCATTTTATCTTTAACCAATTCAGATTCACGGATAATCCGTCCTGTTATGTATGACTGAATAATCCTCAATTTACATTAAGTATGACTCGTTAACTTGTAAACACTAAAAATTTTACAAATCGCCTTAGTTGAGAGAGTAAAAACGAACGTGCCGGATCTTAATTGGCTTATTATTCGTCTTGAGCAGATAAAAATATATTATTTTCTTCCTAAAAGCAAACTGTTCCGTAGTTGGCAAATTATTTACATGTATTAAATATTTCAAGTATGCGATTAAACTGAAAGCCGCAATTTAACTACGCAAATCAAAAGTATATGTTTAAGCTACAGAAGAGACACTCAGATTAAACGTCAAGAATACTGATATGACGCTGTTGTAATTTATTCATTCCAAAGCCTCGCAAATTAGACATATATGATTATAGAGCGCTCTTTACCTTTGTAAACGCAGGGTGTTTTTGGGGTTGCTTTAGTTATTTTCAAAGGCTATTTGACGACGTTGTTAACGATGCTAATCGCATTTTCTGTGTCCGCCACCTGCGTTTCTTCTCCATTGAACTAAAATTCCATTTCCACGGTAGAGATTAAACGCAAAAAGACACCTAAAAGGGTAGTTTCAACCCGAGAACGGATCTCGAGTTAAATGTAGTTGTCGGAGAATATTTTTAAATCCATTAGTACGTATCAGTGTCCTATTCACCGGTTCTATTCATGTATGCAAATGGTAAAGATGGAATTGTTGTATGGGGTCGACATTCAGTGAAAGATTCGAAGGGAATTCTTAAGAAAGGCTTAGTCAATAAGAAATTCTCGTTAATAATCGCAAAAAGAGCATCTCGCCGACCCGATAACGACTAGGAGTCAACTTAGGGTGTACCCGTGTTCGTAATGATTATGGAGTCAAGGCTTTTGTGAACCTAGATCGATAATCGTGGAGCATTGATTGTTATCGGCTTATTCATGTAATTGGAATTTGGTGGAAAGGTTTCATTTTTCTTTAGCTTTCCATTCCTTTAAGAAATATCCCTCATCACCCATGCTTGACTTTCCATGTCATTCGGGATTCATGCCATGCGTCGTAATACATCTGTAATCGTAAGTGAAAATGTTCTTTGTGCGATTTGCCAAAACGGAGAGAATTTCGGAAATGATTCCCTTTCCTAAGGAAATGCGTCTCCCGTTTTCCGGTAATTTTTGTCTTATATTTTTGCTCGTGGTTTTTACGAATAAATTTTTATGTGAAAGTAAATACGTAGAATTGCCTTGTATTTGTACAGCAAAAGCTGAATTACATGCAGTTTCTCTTTCCTGTGCTGGATTATGATTAACTTTTTTATAATACAAAAAACGGTGATATTATTTCATTTCCATCACGTTTTCTTCCTATTTTATACATTTACCGCAATTTCTGAATTTAAAAAGATTTAAAGGCATTACAATATTTTAAAATACAGGATTACCATTATTTTTATGAATTTATCTGCATAAACGCAGTGTGTTGTGCTATCCTTTATGAAAGTGGGTATAAATGGTTTTTAAAAAACTTCCCACAATCGGTTATCCCTTAATACTTTATTTTAATTGATTATAAATCGGTTAAATTTATTTTAAATGCTTTATATTTCTCATAACGATTTTTGAAATGTTATATCCACTAGGTATATTTTAAGATAACTAATACGTTATTCGTTGGCTTTTTATTCATCAAAGGATTTGTGAATATATTTTCTTATACGTTAATCCAATGTATTGCATTTTTATCTTATCCTATAAAAAAAACCTTAGCTTCCATAACTTATCATACAAACGGGAGAAAGCGGTGTAAAAGAAATTTCGAGGATATCAAAGGCTTGCGCAATGCTTAGTCGCATTTAAACCCTAAAAGCCATTTTTATTGCAACCCTCCAATTTTAGTTAAAAATGGGCTTAAAATTAATCTCCACATATTTATAGGAAGGTACTTTCTCTAAAAAGAAAACACTGCTAGCAATAACTGTTTCTAAATTGGGTTCATCGGTTAAGATTTTTCGTGGCTTTTTATTCCGAATTCGGTTGCGGCGCGGAAAAAAAGAAAAAGAAACGGATAAAAAACTCGAGTTCGTTTTAAATCTCGCCAGTCTATCCCACGTACAAA
This sequence comes from Uropetala carovei, assembly GCA_036926305.1. Lineage (NCBI taxonomy): Eukaryota > Metazoa > Arthropoda > Insecta > Odonata > Petaluridae > Uropetala > Uropetala carovei. Next base: position 12,015,731 of record JAXCHB010000068.1, on the reverse strand, counting down.
ATCCTTGGTACGGTTTAGTTTTAATTAATGTAAAACCGCGGCCCCAGAATGGACGACCGATAGGCAGGAGGACAGGTCAATGGGGTAATCCGATTTGCCGGATTCATCCGACCCCACACACGTTCGCAGTACTTTAGGAATAATACATCGCACGGCGGGTTGAAAGGGAGATTTTGACGTTAAATTTTTTACAAAGAGAACAGATTCTGTGAGCCGATGTTTATGTAACTAGTATTTTTATTCGTTGCGATATACATATATTCTGCGAGGGGATTTACGCTGTCCTGCGATTTTTTATATGGAATTCTGTACGTAATTTCCCGTAAGTTGTGAAGCTTATCCATGGATAGCAGATTATAAAGGGAGTTGTCGCCAATCGTGGACTTAACACATATGTTGACCGTATTAGTAAAATCTTTTATTTTATTAAACATGTACTTTTGAGTTTAATCGCATTGGCAAACTAATGCTCAAATTTGTAGAGAATGGCCAGCGGTAAACTCGGTATAATCGCAAACGTTTTACGACGATTTTGGCATCTTTTTTTATCTCATAATGACACATCAGTCACCATAAGACTGCTTTAAGAGAAGAGGACGCAAACGATACTTTGTAACCACTTTAGGGCTAGAATTAGGTAGCTGCATATTGTTGATGTCATTATTACAGACAGTGAATATATGTTAAATCATTTACGCCTTCCCCCCCCCCCCCCCCCCCCCGCCCACCCTCCACCAGCCCCAGGAGACGCGCTCCACTCTTTGGAAACCACTGACTTAAGTTGAGAACGCTAATTCAAGTTTGAATAAACATTTCAACTGAATTTCTACTAAATTTGCAGTCATACTTGAGACTGCATTATGTAAAACGTAATTAATTTCCATTAACAAATAATTAACCATAAACATACAATTAATTATGCATGTTCCTACGAAATATCTCTATTTATAATCATATTTGCGGAAAGTATGACTATATACAGTGTATAATGGAATTTTTTTAGAGTTAATAATTACACTTAAGAATAATGTTAATATCAACCTAATATAATATAATGATTTAATTAATCCCTTTTATTATTTTATATCTACAGCAAGAATTAAATCCCCATTATGAATGTCAATAAATTCAGTATCCAACTGTATTAATAGTATTAATTACAAGTGATTTTCCCTATTTCAAAAGTTATACCATGTAATTTTTGATGTTTCATGCCGAATTATTTTTCAGTGAAAACTTATATAAGGAACTTTTAGTTCGCTAAAACAGTTAGACGATAAGAAATAAAATCCTAATTAATCTGAACATATATAGATGCACCTGTTTAAGGATGCTTTGTTAACTGCAATTATAGATGCAGTTGGTATTATGATTGAATTTTGACTAAACATAGTAGAAAAGGGACGCAGACGGCTCCGTAACGTTTAGAAAGAGTTCACTTCTCCACCGGTTATTCAACGTTCCACTTTCTTCCGATAACTTCAAAAAAGAACTAAGCACAATAAAACTAATCGAACACAACAATGGTTATGACCACAACCTCATAAACAAACTCTTCAACAACAAATTCAAAACATTTTAATTTTTTCGCCGGCCTTCTGCCATAACAAACCTACAAAAAATCTCCTAAATATCAATATCTACAGTTCACCCTGCAAACCACCGCAATGGTGTGTGGCAGGGGGTGCAATAGCACCAAGAGAAAGCGCATAATAATGAATAGTATCACTCTACGTCGGCTGATTTCTTTTCGTAACTTCTGTTCTGCTAAGCTATCGTTCTAGGGAAAAACGAGCCTTTATACCTCTCAGTCCTACAGGCTATCTCTCTTATTTTCCGAGGATGGTCCATTCTTCCAATATAAGTTGGCGTTCTTATTATTTCTTCGACATCGCTGGAGAATATATGCGTTCTAAATCTTTCAAGAAGTTTTAACCTGGAGCGTGATCGGCGCTCAGTTAGTGATTCTCATCCTAAGTCCTGTATCAAGCCTGTAACACTTTCATTACTAACGTAACAATTTTTGACGAATCTAGCGGCTTTTCGCTGCACTCTTTCCTACACCCCCGCGCTGCCCAAGACGCCGGCCGACCTCACTCCCAGCTTTTCTCTCAATACCCTGAAACCCCATCCCTCCATACAGTTTGATTTACTCACCACCTCGAACTTCAATCTGCGTTACGCTTCACGCCCTATCCCCCACCTACTTGCTCCCCCCTCCCCGTTTCTACCTCCCCCATTCATCTGTCGGTATATATTCCCGACACCTTCTCTTTCCTGTCACCTGATGGTGCTATTGTGTAGTGAAACCATGGTCTTATCTGTATATTAAAATTAAAAAATCTGATGTCGCCAACACGACTTTCTCCATATGTGGGGTATAGATATTTAAATTATTATGAATAGCATTATAAGGCAAAATTTTTATTTCATATCGTAAAAGAATACAGTCGTCCTCATTGCCGTAAATTATATTTTTAATGTTCATAGAATTCACCGCTACATGGTGGCGGCGCTGTATACTGGATATTACGAAAAAGTTCAATATCTCCAAAATGCATGGTTCTACGAAAATTTGTTTCAAACAAAAGTTGGAAAAAATGTTATTCTCTACAACGTTGGCCCTCACGAAGATCACCAGTAACAACGTTTTTAAGGAGATATTTGACAGAAACCGAAAAAAACCGATTATTTATAAATAATTCCTAAACAATAACTGCTATGGAAAATTCTTTCAAATGAAAGTTGTAGGAAATTACATTCTCTATAAACTTCGTATAGAATTGTATATACAATAATGATGTTTTAACGGAGAAATATCGCAAAAACAGAATCGGGTTTCCAATACACCTCGACTTCCGGTTAACCGGTATTGTCCAAAAACTAACCAGTTCTTGTGCTCATACTAAAGTGTTATATATGAAGTTTGGTAACGATATGGCGAGTGCTTTTTGAGTTAGAGCGCCCATAATCACATACGCACACATCATTCCGAAAATAGTCTAAACGTGTTCTAGGGACCTCAAAACTTGTATTTCCGTTGAAATCTCGAAGTCGATTTTTTTCGTGATCACAATACTTTCCCTTTTCGTTTTGTAAGATTTCCTTGTATAATGATTACTACCAACTGTTTATCCAGCCTTCCTATGCGATCATATTTTTAGTACATTTACGCCACTATAATAGCTTAGTAAGTGCATTTTAGGAGTTTGTCTGTACGAAGCAAACAACTTTTTTAAAAACTGTGAGGTAATAAAAAAAATCAAAAAATGATGAATCAATATCAATACGTTTATGTATAATATTTAAAATATTATTTAAATACGAATTTCGGTTAAAATTTTAAAGCTTAAATATCGTGCCTATGAGCAAAACTTATTGAGCGTAAATAAATAAATTATACGTATTTCCATTATTTTTAATTTTTTTTCCACAAGAAGCGATCATTTAGTTTTGTTTACGAAGCCATTCTCGTCCACCGGATATATTTTTTATGTTTACGAATCTCCAATACTGTGCCTCCATCTATAATACGAAAAAAATATTCAGCGTGCTCGCTAGCAAACTTTTTCGACCCTGGCAAACACACGGTCATTGGCGTCCTGCTAGAGAAGAGAATAATAAAAGAAAATCAGCCATTTTTTCCGTTCTCTCCTGCGCGCTCAACTCGAGCAAATATAATTTTTTGGCGCGAAATCGCTCCGGCTATCATTGCTTGCGCAACCAACTTCTAATGGCAAAAATGGAAAGAAAAAAGCGATACGCCAGTTAGCCTGCCATGAAATTTTCTGTATACTTTTCGACGAGGCGAGGGAAAGAGGGTAGCGAGATAATGGCGGGTATAGGACTTGTTTCTCGTTTTTGAGTCCGAGAATCGAATGAAAAAGAAAGAATGGTTAAGAGCGTCGGAGTGGACGGTAAATTTCGGTCGTTTAAAAAAATCGTTTTGTCGTCACAGGAATAGTCAAATTTAAAAAAAAAGCTATTTATATTTTTTGAATAGGTATCGCGTGCTGTTTCGGCGCCCCGGGGTCTCTTTGACTTCATGCGGTGCACAAAACACACGACTCTCTGTTTATCCCATATATTTTTTTTTTTACAGATTCAAAGCCTAATACCTACTGTGCCGTTGTGAATAGGATATGCGAGTATATAGAAATTACGTGAATCTCCGGCAGATGGGAGTATAGGAGGTGACCCCGACGTGAAATAAGAGCGGACATTTCTAGTTAATGTCTCTTATTTTAGAAATTCATCCATGGTTTTCAATCCTAAGATTGGTTTGACATGACTAGGGAATAAACACATATGGTGTGGTGGTTTCCCGTTGCCTTCCACATCAGACACACACGAGTGATGAAAATATGAATTATGAGTACGAACACAAACATCCATGCCCTTGGCGGGATTCGAACCCGCGACCTCAGTGATGGTAGGCCAGTGCGCAAGCCCTTCCGCCACCGGGTCCGGCCATTTTAGAAATACCGCTATGGAATTAAAATTTAACTTGTTTTATACTGCGTTCCTCATTCTAAATGAGGTCATCCTTTTAGACATTGCATTAGATCGGCGTCCTGACTATCTTTTATATTTCTACAATACCTCGTCATTTGCCAGAAAAATAAGTACACATTGTTACGTATGTTTATTATTTATTTTACTTTCTTTACGTAGGTTTTTGGTCACAACCGAAGGAAAAATCCGAAATTGTTGAAATTCCTATTTTCAGGGGACATTTGTCCCGTAAGAAAACCACATAAATCGGTGTAGAGGTTTTTATATTTGCTTTTTAAAATTATTTCATATCTAGATTCGAACTCGGAACTTAAACTATCGGAAAGCTAAGACATTGTAGTTTCTTATTTATTCAAGACACGATACAAACCCGTTTAGAATTTGCGGAAATGTTTGGTTTTTATTGGAAAAAAGGAGGAATTTTTCTGGATCCCAACAATCGACTGCCATGACAACGAGCTCAATGCTTTTATATGGGTAAGTATTTCATGGGAACCAGAGGGCTATATAATAATGCCAATAATATTAACCAATGAAAGAAATCCAATATTGTAAAAATTCGAAATTTTAAGGTCTGTTTGGCCCCATTTTTGCCCCATACGAGGAGAAAAATTATAAGGCACTTCTATATGAGCTAAGGTCATGAAATTTTGCGTGATTATAGGTATTTGCTTACAACATAAGAAAAACGCCGAAATTCTAAAAATTCCAATTTTTTGGGGCTATTTTGCCCCATTATTGCTCCATATGAAGATATATATTATAATGCACTTCCTTATGAGCTATAGACTTGAAATTTAGCAGTTGTATGCTTTTCGACTAAACTGATTGGAAGAATTCGAAAAGGTAAAAATTCCAAATTTTAAAAATGAAGTAACGTCTACTAGTATAATATAAAGTTTACATGTAAAAACATATTGGCTGCTTATCTTTTAAAAAATATAATGTACCAAAACTAAGAGAACAAAAGCGTTTTCATTTGATTTGATAAACAAAGTGAATAATACTATATTATTGCAAAGTATTGTGCCGAGTTAATTCACATCGAGTGTTACAAGATATTGTGAGAGAATTGTCGTATTTTCTCAAGTGATACCTATCCGAACTTTCATTTCCAAAAAATTCCCTAAAATATAACACGAACTTTACAATTGATGATGCAGAAATTCATTCAGTGTCCATTGAAAATTCGCAATTTTTGTTAACGTAAGTGGGCAAAATATGCAAAATACTGGGCGAGTTGAAATATTGCTTGTTTGCCTGCTGACTTTCAAGGCGACGGAAATCAACTAAATATTTACTGTAAATATGAGAGTAAAATTTCATAGAAACAAAGAAAATAATCTTCTTATGACAATGTAACACGAAATGTTTATCAAATTTGCTCTTTAATGCTGTCTGATGGTGTCAAAAGACATTTCTATCGTAAGTGTGGAAATATTTTGAGACAGGTCCTTCCGTTTCCGGGTGGGCACGTAATATGTCTTGCGAAAGGTTCCAGCGCCAAAGTTTTAATTTTGGCAGTATCGGTATTGTATGACCTTTGATTTTTCCGCTTAAACTTTGTTTTCCGGTGGTCGATTTTCACATTTTCAGTGTCATTTAAATTTCTGATCGTCAGTGTACGTGTTTTTTAATGTCACAGTTTCCGAAAAAAATCAAGAATTGGCAAGTGCAAAAGTTGCTCAGCGTCTTTCAAGTAAGATATTTTGAAGTGACCAGAAACGTTGCAGTGCGGTAATTAAACGTATTTTTGTGAAAAACTCGTGAAATACAGACTTTCCTCTAAATTTTCGAATGCTTTATAGTATGTACAAGGACGGGTTAGCACTGAAAAATCACACTTATAGCAAAACGATAAAAATTATAGCGAGCGTGCTTGACGTCACATAATTATCTCCCCGAGAGAGGGGGGGGGGAGGGGGGCACGCAACGCACACTTAGGTAGGAAGGTCGTAAGTTTTAAAAGGTATTTGCAAACACCGTTCCGGTTATGACGCGCCTCTGGACAATGGCGGCTCTATTGTTTTCAGGCTGCGGGAATTTTTGGTCGGTGGACTCATGCATGCACACGCTCTGGAATAAAGGGGACATGCTATCTCTTTCGAGAGAGAGGGGGGGAGAGAGAGAAAGAGAGAGAAAAGGAAGGGTTGGCGAACGGGAGGGAAGGTGGAAGGGGAGTAGTGGGCAGAGGAGGAGAAGGGTTGCGTAGGAAGAGGGAGACCTCTTTCGGTTTGTAGTGGAAGGGACTAGATTAGGCAAACTCCAGATGCGTGAACATGTGCCCCATCTGGAAATTAAAAAAAATAAAGAGGGGAGGAAGGATAAGAAGGAAAAAAAGAAGTAAAGGTTTCGAAAGGCAAACAGACTTCCACGGATATTTGCTCTGCTTGCTACGTAGTAATTGCGAGCCGTTTATTTGCCAATTTCTGTGTTTCCTTCTTTATCGAGTTATTACGGAGGACGCATTTATCGGCGCCATAATTCGCTCCGGAACTTGCTTTTCTCGTACGGTCGTCGCCGGAAACGTGGGCGGACCTCGGTAAATAGGTCGATGTCTCTCGGATAAATCAGGTGCGTAATCTGTAGAAAGAAAAAAAAAGTACACGTGAGATTCTAGGTTTAGCGCGTAATCCAATAGCCTTTGAAGTAAACAGTAGCCTAGAACAACACGGTATGCCTTGTGATTCTCTTCCTAAAGCTTTGTTGTCGGCTCAGTCACTGGGCGAACTCGACTATAAGGGAACTTCTTAATTTCAACTACGAAAGAAGAATATATTATAAGCAGTAACACGTTAATTTTTTATCTCTACATGACTAATGGACTAGTCTTAACTTTCAAACACAAATGCTTGCAAGCAACGGAAAACGGTTTCGTTTTTAGGTTAATTTGCGTAATCACTAGCTAGCAGAGAGGTTGCTAGGTAGCAGGTGAGATGTTAAATGTGAGCGAAGAGAGAGATATCATCGTTCCTGTTTAAAAGATGGAAGTAGGGCTATTTTTGGATAAAGGTTTTGAACTTCTTGCATAATAACTCGGTGGGAATTTGTTGGTAATCCCAGGAAAGTTGTCTCGTCACGGGCATTTAAGATTAAGGTTTGTTATAATCGTTCCGATCAGAGGAAGTAATGTTCCGGTGTTTACATGTAATTTGTATAATTTTAGTGCGTCCGTGTGGATGCCGCTTAAAATTTGATCATATTGTGTCCGATTAATTTAATAACACTAAGTGAATTATAGCAATAATGGTCCTTAAACTATATTTGGTTGTGAAATTCTTCATTAGATTACAATAATCGGCTGACGACAAGTGTTAATCGTATTAAAAAGGAATCCACCGAATGTTTTCTTCAAAAGTTACGTTAATCGACAATATACACGCCATGATTCCCCGAGCCGATTTCTAACTAAAGTTAGATTAAGGAATAAAAATCAGGAGTACTCGTTTCGTTTACACCGTCAAAATTACGCCCGGTTTTTGGATAAATATAAGCGTGAGATAGATTATCCCCTCGAGTGGCTCATGATGAGTGGCCGTGGTAACGCCAAATCCAGTGACTGAAGTCCCGAAGAAGTGGGGGGAGAGAGGGTTTATAAGAGTGGACGAGAAGGGGGGAGGGAAGGATTGAGAGGTGCAGGAATGGAGTGGATTGAGGAGAGAGTGAGAGAAGGTAGAAGCAGGATCCCTCTTAAGGATCCGCAAACATGGACGGACCCGAAAACAGTTGACAAACAAGATACGCCCCTTTTAGTGGGTACGCGGGAGACTGGAACTGGATTTTGAGAAGAGGCTTTTTTTTAGTTTTTTTTTTGTGGGGCGGGAGGGAAAGAGCGGAGAGAGAAACGTGGAGATAAGAAGGGGTTGAAATGGAAGGGGCGCAGAGGATGAGGAGGAGGATGAAATAGGGAGGGGGAGCGTGTGCGTGGAGATGGCAGTTTGGGACGAGGCATAGGGAGGAGAAAGATGGCGATTTTTCCGGCATTTTTGGTATGCTAGTCTTTTTTCGGATATTTTCCTTCGCGAAAGTACGTATAATGATAAAAACATTAACCGACGTTGCTATTTACATTATATCACTAGTTCAGTGTTTTCCTAACCTTTTCCGTTGTTGACACCGTAAACCGCATATGAAAATTAACGCAACACATCCATCCTCTTACATTAAGGTAAGAAGTACTGAAAATGTGTTCAATTTTTATACGAGGAGGGACAGGGTTTATAATGCCGCAGTGTGTGGTGTTTGCGATCAATAACCGATTGAATATAAAACGATACAATTTTAATACTTTTTATTCATATATTGCTTTTAATTTGACACGTGTACCTGATGAGAATCGCATATACCTCGTCTCGGGGCAAATATTGGACAGATTAATGTGCGTTTCTTCATCGAGCATTTATAATATCTCTCGTTACCTCTCTAGTGTTACTTATGGTCATAAAACTTATACATACGTTTCTTCCCACATTTTCTTTTTTTAGCGAAAGAATTATACTTTTATTTTTAATGCGCTTTGTTAATTTTTACATGAAATTTTTAAATCTTTTCAATTATTGAATGAAATGAATGATAGAATTGAATTATGATTTAACGAGATTGAAGAAACAGTAATGCCATAAGCTTCTCTTGCCAACAAAGAAAAAATACATAATTACGTCATACGTATTTCGCGGTATCAGGATCTGTACTAAAAGGCACGGATGTTTACGACATATATCCCAGTTTTTTAATTAATTTGATGGCGTCACATAGGCTATTGTCTGAATTATCATTATTTTTATTGTTAACACAGGACGATCAGAGTCCCGAAATTTGAAACGCTATAACTTGGAAACGATCCGATTGCCAGATAATTCGGAAATAATAGATAGGTGCCTTAATTTCGCGGAAAATTAGAAATATTCTGCGAGAATTCTTATCTTATGGGCACCACGTGACTCAAATAAATGGAGATCGCATTGGTTTATTTACGATTTTAGATTATGGTGCATGGTGATTTTTTTAAGCGCTTGCACCGGTGACTCATAATATAAAAATATGCTAAGTGCAGATTTTAGCAATATGTAGTATAGTCTTATCTAATGACGGAAATAGACTTTTTTCTTAAATATATTATCAATTTTTAATTAAAATTTAGCTTCGAAAAGACAACCTTTAATAATGTATCCAAAAACAAAGTGAGTTACTTCGACAGGAAGTGGCGCTTCTTATGATAACGTACGCTGTTAACTCTTCGAGCTTCTTTAAGCAAAGGGGAGAAGATTTGAGGATGTATGCGAAATTCAAGACTTCCGAGTACACTTCCGTAACCTTAAGTTTTGTCTCTTTAAGGTTCTTCCAACCTTTTCAGCTCTGTCTTGAAGGTCAATTCTCTTTTTTTCCTATTTTCTTTCCCAAGCGTGATCTTCTGGCTAATCGTGACTTTCTGAAGAAAGACGAATCTTTCATGTTAGGTACTTTACTTCAAATCACTGCCATTGTATTTATCACACTCCTAGCAAATGGAAGTTTTGATAATCTTGATTTAACACGAACGGAATTTTACTTTACCTACCAGCACACTTTAACTACATATTTTTTGCTATATTATCCCCTTGGGCATTTTGCTCTTATTCGCATATTCCCTAGCAACTATAGAGTGACGATGGAATAAGGAATGTTTGGGCTTGTGTCGACTAACTGGATAAAATTTAAACTATTTTATGTTGTTAACTTAGTGCGATTGCGACTCAAGCAACATATTCGGGTGAATGCGCCGATCAAGAGCGTTTTGTTAACGGACTTCTACGATAAATAATAACATATTTACGCTCACATCTAATCTTGACGCCAAGAAATACCAACCTCTTAAGAGTTTTCGGACGGGATTGTAATGAAAGCAGACATTCGCGAAACGGTGCGGAGGGTGTAACGCTTGGTTGCTATATGGTTTATATCTAAGGATTGTATACCAATTCTTTCTAATTATAATTCCAAAAAGAATGAAAGTCTGCACTTCGTAAAGCCGAGTTTTACGTGTTACCTTATGGGAAATGAAAATGCCTTCCTTGGAGTCGAACCCAAGACTTCTTTCAAGATTTTTTTTGCCGTCACCTTAAAATATGTATATCGACCATACCTGCCACATTTAGAGTTTCTATATCTTTTTTTATCTAGTTAATCGCATTTTTATATGATCACCAAACAACCAACAAAAAATTGTCTATTATTATAAGTGACTAACATAATTTACCGTGAAATATGACGGGTAGGCGTGAATTGAGTATTACGTTAAAATAAAATAAAAATTAATGACACCAACTTTTATGTACACTAAAACGCAAAAAGAATATGAAATCCACATAATCGAATGTTCCAGACAGTAATAATAGTCGTGGACATATAAAACACGATTTTATCACAATTGTATCACGACGAATTGAATGAATGCGTAAAAAATCACGAAAAATGTTAGTTCAACCTAATTTTTGGCTTTTTTCGAATGAGATTTGAATTTCTACGATATGGAAATTCATTTCCATACTTTTTTCGGCATAACTTTGAAAATACCGCGTCGATATCTCATTTTTAAAATATTTGAAAATGTTAAAGAAAAAAGGCCTCGCTTCGTTTCAGCTCTGCCCATATTATTCAAATGGAGAAAAGATATGCTCCTGAAGTCAAACCCAGGACTACTATGTACACGGCGAGCAGTTTCAAATTGAAAAGTTGAATAGTCAAGCGATTCCTAGGTTTGATCGAAGAAGGTTGGAAAGCTTTTTAGTTATGAGCGGTTTTCCTTTTCACCCATCTAACACCATATAGCAACCAAGCGTTACACCCTCCGCACCGTTTCGCGAATGTCTTCTTTCATTACAATCCCGTCCGAAAAATCTTTTATTCCTTGGCGTCAAGATTAGATGTGAGCGTAAATATGTTATTATTTATCATAGAATTCCGTTAAAAAGACGCTCTTGATCAGCGCATTCACCCGAATATGTTGCCTGAGTCACAATCGCACTAAGTTAACAATATAAAATAGTTTAAATTTTACTGCAAAAGACGTGGTCGGCTAGTGCCCCCCCCCCCCCCTTGCTGAGAGGGTAAAGACACCTGAGCTCGGATTTGAGGATGGGCCTCGAGGTATGGACCTCTAACCCTAGTTAATGACGGTTGAGTGGTCAGCTTCACGGTCAGTTTTCAATGTGGTCCCAGTTAGTCGACACAAGCCAATGTTTGCATTAAAATGCATTTCGTTAAAGAAGCAAATTATGTAAAATAATTCAACAAATTTCTTTTTAGTATATTTTTTACCTCTGACAAAACCACCGTGCGCGGGCGCTTACTTTAAAAATATACCTATATACGGTTAAATTCATTTACTCTCAAGTAGGCGTCTTGGAAGAAGTAGGCGAAAATATTGATGTGATTTTTCTATTCCAACAACTATTTTTAGGTAAGCACGTGCCTAGAATGTTTTTCAACGTTATTCATAGTTTCGAAACCTCAGCCCTAAGCCGTGCGTGAAAGCTGAAGAGAGGAGAAAAAAATGATCATCTTTAATAGTTTTGTGTATCTTTTTAAAGCTCTTCGTGTACCATCAAGGACACGCCCTTCCCTTCCCTCATGTTGGCTTATAAAACAACCTCGTGGGTAGAATGTAAGCATAAGATGGTAGATCATCCGCTGATATTCCACAGAAAACACCCACGCGCGTTTGTCGGTGTTTTTATATCGTTTTCGACTCTATATTTATGCTGGAGGCGAGCATTTTTGACATATCGTATTTGCCAATTAGCTGAATTTTTTATCATGAATGTGTCAGGTGGTTTAATTTTTAACGAAAAAATATTTGTAGTATTCTGAGAAACCCGTTGTTCATGAATAATGTTAGTGGCTGAAATGGGGTCTGTCTTATTTTATCTTATCCTTTCAGCTGTAAAACGTTTTGCTTGTGCAATCATTAATTTATTGTACTTCTACCCAGAGTCGGTCAGGCACTGGCGGAGGCCCGGAGACGAATATCAATGGGGCTCCTACGATATTAATATTTATAGTAATAACGAAAGATTTATGGAGCCTCAGTTTAAATTTATAACTTTTACGGAATGTTTCTTTATTTGAAAATAGTTTGAAAGTGATTTTTATTCAAATGTTTTGCAAAATTTACACTCGATACTATGGGGCCCCCATTATTCCGGAGCCCGGATGTCTCGTATCCACTTTTCGGCCGGCTCTGCTTCTACTTTCCGGTAGGTTTTAGAGAGAAAACGATCTGCTCTATCCAAGACCTTACTCTTAATATTCTCGTACACAACTCTTTCTTTTAATGCATCTAATATACCTTTCTTTGCTTATTTCCTAACATTCTTCCTTCTATGACTTCTTTAGGAAAACCGTTCTCTTTCAAATTTTGACCCTACCATTTCTTCTGTTTATCCCTTATGAATGAAGCCCCGCTCTCCCCTTACCGTATTCAAAACTTCCTCACAGGTTTTCCTCTCGGTCCAAATAATTTTCTCAAGTTTACGCTATAGGTACCCACATCTCAAATTCCTATAATCTGCTTACGTCTTTCTCACGTAATGCCGGGTTTTCACTAACATCTTGTGCATTATCGCAGTTTATATCGGCGGAACTATATGCTAAACCCTTGGCTTAGTTTGAAATAAAACGTTACACTATCAGCAATATGCGAAAAATACGCGGGCTTCCTCCCAAAACCAGAATGTTCGAATCGACGGAATTACCCTGTATTTAATAACCTCGTTTCCGAATTCAAACGACGCCCATTCAAACATACTCCTCTTTCTCTCTACTTTAAATCAACGACGTTATACTTTTTTTTCCTTCCATCCGTCTCATTCAAAGGGAGGACCAAACTTCTTCATTCTTTACAAAAAAATAACTCGCGTCGTCGGTTCGAGTTGGTCATGCAAGACACGGCCACCCCGCTATCCTAACTTCTCCCTTCCTTCCTTTATTCCCCCGCCATCCATTCCCCTCCCCCACCCTCCTCGCCCCCTCTTGCCCCAGAAGAGCCTTCTTCATCTTTATGCACGTCGCCGAAATCACTCATTTCCTCAACCGCTTTCTTCTCTACTCACTCAACATCTTCCTTCCCCTTCTTCCACGCAAAAGAGGTTAGCCTCATCCTTATGAGGCCATCTCCCCGCCAACCTCTTGGAAACCTTTTCCCTCCCACACTCATCCACCCGAGATCTCTTTGCGTTCAAAAGCAGAACCCTCGGAATCCCATGCCAAAAACACAGGCAAACACACACACACACGAACACACCTCCACTCTAGACTACGGAGATGTCGCCTTCGATTTTGTTTAAAGAATCTACTTTTCTTTATTATTTCAGTTCACCGCACCTTCTAGGAATAAATTTTTATTAATTTAAGACAAGACAGACTAACGACTTTATTTAGGGCGAAACTGAGACTGTAAAGTCGCTTCTTGCATTTAGAGGAAAGGAAGTGGACGTAGTTGAATTTTTTGATGGAAAGCGATTTTTTTTAATTATTAAATTCGCGCAAGACAGCGATAGATCCTTGCGATAAGAGGATTTTTTGGAATAAGTAACGAAGCGCTTGCGCCAACCGTTCCAAGTTTATTACGTACATGTAAGATGGGGGAAAGGTAATTTTGAGGGGTTAAGTTGAGAAGAAAAGCGGCCGGATGATGATTGGAGGTTCATTAAGCCATCCAACTACTTAACTTTCCGCCCCTTATAGCTTCAAAGTCTCCCCCCTTTTTCCTTTTCTTAGAGAATTTCAGCAGTTGGATTAAGGAGCGGGGTTGTGCTTTACCGGAGAAGTTCGGCGCTTCCTAGGTTATTGCTTCCCCTTTCGCGTTATTGTTCTTACTGGGCGAAAATTAATGTTTTTTATGGCCGCCACACTTTTACGGACCGGATTCGCTTTTTTTAATGGAATTAGTAGGTCTATCTCATTAAGCGGGTTTAAATTTAAACGATGAATCTTACTCGGACTGACACGCAGACACGCAAGTGATATCCGCACGTCACGCTTACGATTTTGAGTGAATGCGATCTCAGTCGCATATGATATTCCGCACGAATGTTGAGGAAACGGTAATTTATGGTTTATCTGTCGGCGTAATCGTGATTCACATAAGAGTTACAGAACTTTCTTAATAGATAAAACCTAGTAAATAAACTAGATGGATCTCTTTTTAGGCGCGTTTCGCTTCCAGCGTGAGCGCCTATTATCGTAGGTCTGTCCGTCCGTCCGTCTGTCCGTCCGTCTCACCGTCTGGCTGTCCGTCCGTCCGTCCGCATGTTCGTTCTCGGCTTCTACCAAACGGATTTTCATGAAATTTGATATTAAGGACTTACAATCAAATATAATATGAAAATCGCAAAAATGAATCACGTACGCCAATCAGGAGTACCACTTTACTGGTGACAAAAAATTAAATTTTCGTCATATCTCGTAAAGTATTGCTCATAAAGTATTGATTCGCAAATCAATTACTGTTGTAATATTAACCTCAAAAATGTTGAATTTAAAATTTAATTATAAAATCGTAGAGATAATATGACAATTAACAGAGCGTTGCGGCACTAATAGATGATTTGAAATGGGCATCATATGAAGAAAGTGGGCTAAAGGCCTGCCGTTATGAAAGTATATGTCGGGAGAGCTAGCAAACGAGGTTATAGAACTTATCAGGAATCCATCGAAAAGCACGATAATGAGGAAAATATTCGCTAGGCGTATTGTAGAACGGAGCGATATTAATGATCGTTCCTTCCAGGATGAACAGTGATTATAATAGGATAACAATAGAGGGGACATGTATGGCGCATTGCGCTCCCTGCCATCCACCATTAAGGAGGCAGAGCCGGAACAAGACATTTTTGCTCTCTAGGCACGGTTTGAAAATTACGTTCCCCTCCTAGTGAAAGTGTACAGTAAAAAATTTAACCTCTCAAAACATTAGCTTATTTACAATTTCGAGAAAGAATAAAATAAAAAAATATATTTTGTAATATAAAAGGTTGAACTTAACATTCCAATTGTCACTTTTTGGGTCCCTAAGCGTACTGCGCTTTAGGCGGGTGCCTCTCTCGCCTAGCCCTTGTCCGGATCTGCTATCAGGGCATAATGTAGATCTGGATGGCGCATTATCACTCTTTCAGAGTTAAAAAACAAAAGACGAAGTCTTTATTACCTTACATCGAGATTTATCGGAAGAAGTTTAATTTTACTTTCTCCAGCGTTTCGCCCGTTATTATTTATCTCTCGGGAATCATTTCTTTTCGCCGACTCGTGAGTCCGCTTCGCTTCGTTATCGTGGCGAGGGATATCATTCGTGACAGTACAGACTGAAGGAGATAAATGGATAGAAGACGTTTTTTATTCCTCGAGATATGGCCGCAGCCGGTCGTAAAGAAGGAGGGCTTGTCGAGTCCAATTAATTCTGTGGTCGAGAGTGTTTTTATGCCCTGGCAGTGGCCACAGTTCTACAAGCGGATTTAAGCTATTAATGATCCTCAGCTATTACGGCCAATGATCTTCGCTGTTGAGGGCGTAGAGAGTGTCATCTCCTGGGAGAGTGACAATAGGTTGACAAAGCGAGATAAGGGTTCTTAACTTGAGCCTATGATCGTGATTTATCCAGTAGAACCCGTCCCAAGGAGGAGCACAAGAGACGGTTGATCCACTTGCCACGCTTTATCGCTTCTCGTGGAACTGGTATATTTTCCATCCCGTATTTAACCTCTTGTAGATTCATAGTTGAACATTATTTCCGATTTTTATGATCGGTCACTCAGATTACTATCTGCTATTGCATGAGTTAAAATCATGCAAGTTGTAAGTGCATGACGTATTTCCTGTTCGTAAATTTGCATTCTTTGCGGAACTCGTGAAAAAAATGAATTATCTCGCCGCATGATCTAAATTAGTGTAAGAAGAGCTCAACACTCCCATTATTCCATCCCTTTACTATTTTGAGAAAGCAACCTTTGAAATTACGCAGTAAAAAATTAAAATTTTTGCGTCGAACGAGGACTGTCTGCACGCATATGTGCTAAAATCTTATAAATATTTTAGAGTGTATGTGTGTATGTTCTTTATACGTTTGTACACCGTTGAAGCTATCGAATTAAAAAGTTTCATGGGCCATCCCATGGACCAAAGGAAGAACTTGGTCTAGGTTTGCAGACCGTGGAGTCTCTTATACACCATGAGGTCAACAAAATACTATTTCCAAAAGAATTCATGGGAAAACCCCAAAATGCAATGCAGTCCTTCACTGATGTGGATATAAATATATCTAAATATTAACTTACGATCACGGGAAATAGCTTATTTTACGCAGAAAAGACTACATATTTTAATTCTGTTCACGTTTTGTCCTATTACATGCTAAATCGCTCGAAATTTTCCTTTAAGCGCAAAATTTATCGGTTTAGATGACCATTTTCCAGGCGGCAACAAAGCCAAATTTCTTAATTGTTGCCCTCTTCAAAGGGAGATATACACTAAAGATTAATGCAAGGAAAATCCACGCCGTGGCGTGCCGTAGAGGAAGATTAGCTAACGCCAAGATAAAGGGTACAAATGGATTCATGCTAATAAATAGTCTATGAAAACTTTTAAAGTATAAAGAAATAAAAATCGTCTGCTACTTAAAAGAAAACTTTCCCGAGCGAACCCGGGTGTTTCAGCCAGTATTACATAAGTGTCACTTGCTCACTCAAGTTTCATTGAAGGAATGATGAGCTACTTCATTTGTAGTCTGTTATCTTGCCAACTTAAGCACTTAACCACTGCTAAAGTGGTCGTGAAAAAGGTATTTTCACGCATGTATTTTATATCCGCTACGAATAATAATGTTAAAAACAAAAATTAAATCATAATTATTCTTATCGAAAGAATCATTTGGATCGGTGGTGAGCAACTTTTTCTGCATGGTGGACCGAATTGGTGGCAGTGAATCCTTCGGTGGGCCGCAATGGAAATTATCAATTGATTATAATTAAATCGTAAGTTACCTAGAGATTCTTAGGCACCAAATGCGTGGAAATCAAGTTAGAGTTAACTTTTTAGGGTTAAAATTTAAATATTAAAAATAATGATGGAATTCAGTCTTATAAATATCTTTGAGGAAAAAATCAAAAACAGCATCTACTAACAGATTGCTATTTAACATTAGATATTTTTTACCGATTTTGCTACATGAAAAATAATATTTGGCAGTCAATTAAAATAAATGAAAAAAGTTTTGAAAACTATGAAACAGTGGCGGTGGGTCGCATAAAATTGCTTAGTGGGCCTCATCCGGCCAACTGGTCGCGGCCGACTGAGCGCCAAGCCAGCTGGGCGTAGAACCAACTCGCCGCAGAGACTAATGTAATTTTGTTATTAAATACAGATTGTATTATTATATAATAATAATATTTATTCAGTTTACCGAATACTACGGGGTTTTCATCATTAGATGCACCGCATCACAGTACCCACACGAAAGTTTATAAACACTACTTTTGTATAACCACTACACATTGTCTTTGGTATTAACTAACAATTTAAACAGACTGCAGGGGGTGTAAAAGGCGATAATTATATCTTACTCATATAATTTCATAATATATTTTTTCATAATTTTGTCAGAATTATATAAATTAATTTGACTTTACATTTATTTTATTATAAAATTGAAGTATATTTTAAACCTCAATTGTAAGTTTGTATTACTTATTATATCAAAATATTATAAAAATATTTGTAATAAATATTTTACTACCAAGTGTATATATGTTATAAATAGTCACATATTGTATACCAGAGCTGCAAACCCAAAATTTTGAAGTGGTTTGCAGCTCTGTTGGTACTATTACCGTTCTGAGGATGCTCGTCATAGGAGCGTTACCGGTTAATGGTCACATTAAATTTAGTAGAATATTACTTCACTAGATGAGACCCGTTGAAATTTCAACGGAAGAAAGATGGAGATTGTAAATGAGTATGATGTAGTGGAAAGTGAAATTGCCTTTAGGTTTTGTGGTAGATTTTTTAAAATTTCATCCCCAAATGTGAAACTGTGTATGAATAATTTCTTTTAGGTTTATTTATGTGAAGCAGAAAAAAAACGAATAAAGGGAAGCAAACTGAGATTTCTAATTTTTAACACTCCGTAGCATTCGATAAAATAAATTAATTATATTATTATTATATACTAATAGGCTGTATTTAATAGCAAATTCTCATTAGTCTCTGCGGCGAGTTGGCCCTGCGGCGAGATGGCTCTGCGCCCAGTTGGTTTGGCGCCCAGTTGGTTTGGCGCCCAGTCGGCCGCGACCAGTTGGCCACGGCCACCTGTCCCATTCCGGGCCCGCGGTTGGGCACCCTAGCTTTAGATTGAAATATCGGACATACAACTTTCCAGTTACGTGTTTATCAGTTAAATGTTTAATTTAAAACTTAAAAACATACATTTTCCATTTAGCTTTAGGAGAAAAAAATGTTAAAATTCGACGCGGTTCTTCACGAAACGTGCCATCCAAATCCTTTAAAAATGCAGCGGAAGGTTATTAGTTAAATCGTTTCGAATCATAGAAGAGCTAAATTTCCAACTGCCGATATTTTTTTGCAAAAACAACTAATTCCGTAAAACATATTAGCGTTGATTGCATCGCGCATGTTTGCCAAGAGTACTGATTGTTCAGTTGATTGCTCAATCGGTGAGGCACACATTTTGACGAGTCTAAATGAGTTAACCGAACTTTCCGTAATTTATTTGCTACGTGACTACTGGCGAAGCAGCATTAACTGGCGAGGACACAAAACTAATTGGGGGCAGAGGGGAATAGGGGGTTGGTGGTAGGGGAGTGTAGTTTAAACAACGCGTATGAAGCAACGCGGATCGATAAAATCTCTCCCTAAAGTCCCAATCATTTTGGGATCCCTTTTACGTGGATTCACTCGTGACCACCAACGATCATTTGCGATTTGGCTTTTCAAGCTTCGATTCAAAGGAGTCGAATTGCACGGAATTGGTTTTAGTTGAGATTATGCGCGTGAAAAAACATCTCGTTTTTACTTTCTCGTATGCGGAATATTCATGAAAAATGTATGTATGTGAACGTTTATTTATATATTGAATATTACTTGGAATAGAACCCTTATAGGAGTTACCGATATCGAATACAAATAGATGGTATTTTATCCTTGTCGATTAAAAAAACTCAGATTGATCGAAAGTAGGAATTTTAATTAAAATTCTTCAAATCATAGGTATTTTTCTGACAAATAGAATTACGTAAGAGATATCTCTTTAAATATAACTATATTGTATCCATTGACTTCTTGATTAGTCGAGCTATGCGCCTAGCTATCTAAAAACTGTCCATACATTGTTGTAGCCTGTGAAATTATTAAATGAAATAATACCACTCGGTCATGAAGTTTTTGGGGTGTAATTTTGATTTTTAATGCCAAAAGCGATGCCATAGCCTTCTCGATGGACTTAAAAAATATTCGAGTTGTAATACTTTTTTCTAGAAGAAGAATGTTTTCCCGACAAATAGAACTCGTTTATTAATTTCCGCTTGGAATTGAAATATAATTAATGGGGAAAACGGCTCAATGGGAAACTCATACTGCTCGATATCAGCACATAACTGCAGAACGTCATTACCAAATTTTAGTCAAAACCGCGTAATTCGGAATACTTATTTTCCTATCCTCGTTTCGTGTAGACATTGTTTTCATCACATTTAAATTTTTACGTCATTTTATTTTTGTAACAGCATGTCGGAAATGTTTCGGGAAGCGAAGCAAAAAAAACAGAAAGGAGGCCGTCATCGAAACATGGTCGATATATTCTTTTTTATTTTTTTTATTCGCAGTAATCTATTGTGTCCCTTCGTTAAAAATTGCGACGAATATTTCGGCCTAAAACTTTAAAAAATATATCCCCACTCGAATAAAAATCAAGAGAGCAAACAACCCTCGTGTAACGGGGAACGAAAATGGACGTGATTGGAACTTCTAAAAACCTCTCTTTTGATATCGAAACAAGCAAGTGAGCTCAAGCCCCTGACGATATATAGGTATGTGTATACACACACGTTATATATATATATATATACACACAAACACTTGCGGAAGAGGAAAGGTAAATGAAAGATATTTAGGGCTACTAGGTGTTGAAGGAAACCCATTGAGCACTTACCGGAAGGAGAGGCGCTGGGGTGTTGGAGAGACGCATTTGTAGACGTTGTTGGAGCTTATATATATATATATATATATATATATATATATATATATCATCATCATCATAGGTAGTCTGTCTGTTGACAGGTTCATGATTATTCTAGATTAAACTTGGTTCTCTATATATTCCTATTTTCCGCAGTATATATATATACTGCGGAAAATAGGAGTATATAGAGAACCAAGTTTAATCTAGAATAATCACGAACCTGTCAACAGACAGACTACCTATGATGATGATGATATATATATCATAGGTAGTCTGTCCGTAGATAGGTCCGTGATTATTCATGGTTAAACATGGTTCTCCATATAACTACTCCTATTTTCTGCAGTCTTCTTCATGTCTTCATAGCTCTCTTTACATTTCAAGTCCTCTACCAGATGATATCTTTTTCTGCCTCTTTCTCTTTTTATATCCTGTTTTCCCTCTAGCATTTCTATAATGATGCTCTCTCTCCTCAGGTAATGCCCAATCCAGTTCGCCTTCCTCTTTTTGATACTCTGTATAATCGTTCGCTTCTCTCCTATTATTCGTAGTACTTCCTCGTTTTTCACCCTATCTGTCAGTTTTATCTTCAGAAGTCTTGTCCATGTCCACATTTTGATGGTTTCCATGTATTTAATATCATTTTTACTTAGCGTCTATGTTTCTGCCCCATATAAAGCTATACTCCATACATAGCATTTTATCGACTTCTTGCGGATATCCTCCTTTATATTCCCCCTTACTAGTAGTTTTTTTCTTCTGAGAGCGGCTTTTGCTTTCGTTATTCTAGTCCTGATTTCATCGGTACATTTTGCTTCTGTCGTTATGATGCTTCCAAGATATTTATAATCTGAAACTTGTTCTAATGCCTTTTCTCCAATACTTATGTTCAAATTTTCTTCTTCTTTACTTGTTATTTGCATGATCTTGGATTGTTCTGTACTTATTTCCATACCGAATTTTCTACCTGTTATCACTAGCTCATTTATCATTTTCTGGAGTTCCTTTTCCTTTCTTGCTAGAAGTACTTGATCATCCGCGTATTTCACTGTTCTTATAATCCTTCCTCCGATTTTGAAATCTCACGTGCCTTCTAACGCTTCCTGCATTAGCCTCTCTCCATATATATTGAACAGAATCGGCGATAGACAACAGTCCTGTCTTACTCCTCTACCGATATTTACTCCGCTGGTGTCCGCATTCTCCAACCTGACTTATACAACTTGATTCAGATATAGAAACCGATCGGTCCTCTGTCTTTCCAGTCTACACCTATATCTCTTAATATCCTCATCAGCAGTACCCAATTTACTCTATCAAAGACCTTCTGCCAGTCGACGAAACATACGCAGCAATCTTGGCTGTACTCTATTGCCCTTTCTGATATGATTCTCACTACACCGATAGCATCTCTGGTTCCTCGTCCTTTTCTGAAGCCGAATTGATCTTCCCCTAGCATTTCTTCGGCCTTTTTCTCTAGTCTTTTATTAAGAATCCTCGTGATGATCTTCGAAGTGTGTGACAGTAGGGATATCGTTCTGTAGTCTTTACACTGCATTGCCTTTGGCTTCTTCTTTAGAGGGATCATTGTTACATCTAAGAAATCCTGAGGCCACTCTCCCGAGTCGTAAATCTTTTTAATTAGTTTCGTAATCACTTTTAGCCCTTCCGATCCCATGACTTTAAGTACCTCTTCCGGTGTTCCGTCGCTGCCTGTAGCATTTCCTTTCTTTAGTTCCAGTATCGCCTTTTCTACTTCGCTTTTCATAATACTTGGTCCCAAGTTGTCTCCTTCAATGCAATTCTCTTCTTCCAGTTCCATTTGTACCGATCCAGCCTGCTTGTTGTATAGTTCCTTAATGTATTCTTCCCATACCTGTGCTATATCCTTTGGTTCTGCGACTGATTTTCCATCTGTATTAATAATTCCTTTACCACGAATCCCATTAGGCTTCTTATCTTCTAACTCCAGTGCCCAAGCGTACATCATATCGTACCGTCCTAACTTCTCCATCTGTATTTCCTCACATTTTTCTTTAATCCAATTTTCTCTAGCTTTATCTGTTACCCTTCTCAGCTCATTGTTTATGCGTCTAAAGTTGGATCTACTGTTAACGTTTTTCCTGTTTCTTCTCTCATCCATTTTCTCCAGCATTCCTTAGTGATCCACGGTTTTCTGATTTTCTTATCTTGTGTTCCATTCTCTTTATTCAAGATATCTTTGATGCTGGCTTTAATTTCCTCCCATTCTGTATCCACGGCCTTCGGATTGTTTTCCAAATTTCTAAGGCGATATTCCAACTTCGTGCTAAATACATCTTTCGTTTCATTCAGTTTTTCTAGTTCCCATGTCTGTCTTTCTCTTCTCGTTTTCCGTATTTGTTTAAGCTTTGTAGTTACATCGTCTGTTAGACGGATGTGACCTGAATCAATGTATGCTCCTGGTAATGTCTTAGCATTTTTTATGCTGTTCCTGAATCTTTGTTTTACTAGGATGTAATGTATCTGGCATCTCATTCTATCTCCTGGGCTCCTCCAACGATGCTGTTACAATCTCCCATTATTATGCAGATTACCTTTCCTCTTCCGTCTTCTTCATAAATATCGTTAATGTGATCCGAATCACTGTCTGCTCCTGGTAATGTCTTAGCATTTTTATGCTGTTCCTGAATCTTTCTTTTACTAGGATGTAATCTATTTGGCATCTCATTCTATCTCCTGGGCTTTTCCATGTGTACAGCCTTCGTTTATGATTTCTGAACCATGTATTAGTCACTACTAGGTCGTTATTACCACAGAATTCTACCAGTTTTTATCCTCTTCGGTTTCTTTTCCCAAGTCCGTATTGGCCGACAATATTTTCTTCTTGTCCTTCACCAACTATGCTGTTACAATCTCCCATTATTATGCAGATTACCTTTCCCCTTCCGTCTTCTTCATAAGTCTCGTTAATTTGTTCATACATCTCCTCGATTTGTTCTTTTTCATTATGGACGTTGGCATATATACCTGGATTATCAACATGTCCACTGGGACTGCTTTTAGCTTTATTGCCATCAACCTGTCGTTCGTTGCTATTATTTTTGTCACGCTCTTCATCATATCTTTCCTAAGTACCAGAGCTACTCCCCTTGCCTCACCATTTCCTCCAGAGTAAGCTACCGTGAATTCCTTCTATTCGAACTGCCCTTCTCCTTCCCATCTAGCTTCCCTCAGCCCTATGAGCTCAACCCATTTCTTCTAATTTTTCTTTCAGGTTCTCTAGCTTTCCTGCCTTCCTCATGGTTTTTACATTCCAAGTACCTAAGCGTAAGTTACCTCGTCAGATGTTTTCCTCAAGGCAGTCCCCTCCCGAAGATCCGATTGGGGGACTATTTTCCCTCTGGATTTTTTTATCTCGAGAGAACTCATATTGTCCACCCATGTAATCATTACTAGGGAATTTTTAATGTGGTAGTTTCCCTCTTGTTTTCCACATCGCAGTACTGTAGCCGTTCAAATCGTCCCGATCACGCCTACAGGTCTATTGGATATAGACCCAGCCAACATAATTTGTTTTCGGCTCTATACCATACTGACAGTACTGCTGCCTATTGCCAGACACCGATGATAGTTTTTTTACATTATATTATTTAATTTTTTTGCGAGGATACCTCCATTTGCGCGGATCGAACCCCAGTACTTTGTTACGGGAAGCCGACACACTCACCACTACACACACAATACAAATATGCATACTTATTTAAACACACGCATATGTGAAGGAAGGGTGGTAGAGTTTGGTACGGGAAGAAGTGGTTGAAGTAAGCAGTGCGCGGTGCTGTTTTGGTTTCTCTCAGTTACAGAGTGAAGAGGCGTGTCTTCGCATACGAATTTGCCCTTTACTGCGCTTAGAAAATGGCCGTGAAGGGTGAGTAGCGGGTAGATGGGATCTCCCCTCTCGTCCTGTTATTCCACCTCCTTCCCTTTGGACACCACATTTGCCTTTCCCGAAAATAAAACCTCAATTTCCAACATCCCCCGTCCCTCTTATTTCCTTCCTCCTTTCCCTCGGCAAAGGCTTAAAGGACGTGAGGTAAAACTGATTAAATCCCGAGTTTTGCGCGGTCCCGGAGAGGAGTTAAGAAAGATAAAATGGGATGACTGTAGACAAGTAACGGAGGTAGAGGGAGGGATGGGCTGAGATGCCCCGGTAGTGACGTGTAACCGCGGCAAGTTTTCAGCTCATTTTAATCGAGGAAGAAGTGCGTGGGTAGCCCGAGTGGTAGAGTACAAACTTAGAGGTGTTTTTTAAAGTGTGCTTCTGGGGTTTTTGTGAGAGAAAAAATTCTTTAAAGAGTTTATGTTAAATATAAATTATTAACGAAATCGATTCTTTGACTATGTGGTCTTCGTGATATTTTTGTTTTCGCATTTTTCGACCAAGGACCAGTCTAAATTCAGACAATAGCTGAATAAAAATGGGTCATACCATTAACGATGAAGAACCTTGTATTAGCCGTTAGAATTTAATAAAACGCTTAAGCGATGACTTTTCCATGAATTTAAAATATTGGATTACAGCGGAATTAAGTTTATTTTGGTAGAAATTTTTCTTAAAGGTTTATGAATAGAAAATAATATTACGATAAGGAATTATAATAGAGGGTATCTTGTATTAACTTAGCATTTGTTAAAACTATTATAACACTCTTATTATTATAACAGAACGTTTGTCCTTGTTTATTTAACAAAATTTTGAAAATTACATTACATAGACTCCAAAAACAGTCATCATGTATGCAACAAATTAAAATTATTATTGCTATTTCTATACCATCAAAATATTTGTTTTAATCTGACGATGAATACCGTCGCTCATTCTTAACGGAGCGGATTTGCGGGTAAACGTCACTAATCTTGGCACTGATATCCTTAATAAAGAGTCACTTAACCCCTTCCTTCTCCAAGAAACGAAGTCACGTGCTTGACTCTCGAGAACTCAATATGGATCGAGGAATTTTCTTTTCCGGAAGCCACATAAACCCACTGTGTGTTAATTTTCTCTCTTCGCTAACAGCGGTATTTTTTTAACTAAGTCGACTCTGCCGTTGCAACCTCCGCCGCATGTAAACGTCAAAGAGTTTAACCTCTTACCGCCCACGGACAGAGATCGTCTTTTATTTCATTAAAATCCTCGCGGTCCGCTGGTCGTTCGCTTTATGGACGTCTCCCTCGAATCCTCTCCTCCTATCAAAGGCGGTCATTTTCCCATCTGTGTCGTTTTAAAGTCGTTGATCTCAATCGCAGTGGGGGTCGGTCTCTCTCTCTCTCGGAGGAAGCTCCAATTGATGTGTAGCGACTTGCAAGAGGAAGAAGGCATCAAAAACTCTTCAAGGATACTTCCCTCGATACGCACTTCGACCGCTCTACGCATGATATCGCGACTGGGAATATCTGAACGTATGCGATGTATTAAAATCACGCGATGCGAGGTTTCTCGAAACCCCATTGTAAATAGGGTGCTTCAAATAAAATTCACTGATTTAGACGGAATTCTGCATGCTCATGCCCAATAAATATCAGTTTCCGAAACTGAAAAGAGGAAAGTACCTGAAAATTGACCAATGTTGCATAATTTAATTTTTGCTGCGATCTATTACATATTAATGAAACTTTGCCTTTCCGATAATCGTGAAAAGGTTTTGAAATCCATGCGTACATTTCGACTACGAATCAGCCGTCGAAATTGACGGATTTTATTCAAATGTTTTGCGTTGAAGCCGAGAGCGAACACGCGTGCGGACGGATGGACAGCGAAGCTAATAGGCGCTCAAGCTGGAGGCGAAACGCCATAAACTAGCTAGGAGCATTGTCTTGTTGTTTACGTCAGTCAGTAAATAAAAATGAACATTTCGGATGCATATTTAAACCTATTTTTTTAGATTACCCTGTAAAAAATGGGATGTGACTTATATTCAGTTGCCTATAATTTTCTCATTTAATCCTTTAGATATAAGTGTTCTGCCTGTAAAGATAAAGTTGGTTAAAGTTGGCGTAGTAGAATTAATGAATTTCATGTTTGCTTCCTTGCTGCCAAATATAGTACTAATTGTAAGTGCAATCTAGGGAAAGCATTCACGTCTTTGTATATATAGAAGCTCGTGCTGTAGAGAAATGTTACAGATATTTCGATTAATTTAAATTGTTTCTTTCCTAGCATTGTTTTATCTCACTAATCGTCCACGAAATTATTCAAAATACTCGGGTTTTATTTTTGTAATGATAAAAAAGTTTTAATTTGCACCGAATTTTCTTAGATGGAAAGAAGCACTTAGTAAACTCCGGTGCATTTTCCGTCTCGCGCCATTTTGAGCGTAAGTCCAAAATATTATCTCGGCAATAAATAACTTTAAGGTCTTGACAACTCGAATGCGCTCTCGTCGTTTATTTCCAGATATCAGTAAAGTGACTTTGTCACGCGACACGTGAATTGCCGGTCGAAATTCAAAACTGATTAAAGGAGATTTTCAGGTACGGTTCTTTCAGTGCCTCAAGAGGTATTTTAGAAGTCGTTGGGTAAGAGAAGAGGCAGTGACCCGGGCCATTAGGAACAATCGACGATCGATAGGAGGCAAGAACGAAGCTCATCGGTTCGCCAATCTACGGTGAACTTTCTTTTTGCCTTCCGACGTATCGTCGTAGCCCTTCTCAAATGACCATATTAATGAGGTATATTTTCTAAGGCGTCCTTAATAATTCACCGCAGAGATACGGCGAATACCGAATTATATTCTTATCTTTTCCTCCATTAAAACGAAATTTTGGTTTAATCGTTACACATATCGTTTTACTAAGAAAATATCATTTAATAAAAATTGATACTCTTCACTCGTTCTTTCTCATCGTTTTGACGTAAGCCTAGTTCGGGATTTGATAAAAGGGATGTTTCGACATTTAATTTTGGGAGTGAACGCGTTTATTTATTTATTTATTTTTAATTTTGTTGTCCCTCCATTCATTTGTTATCATCAACTTCTTTTCCCTTAACTAATTTTAAGACATTTTAAACCTTAATTCGTTAGATTTTATGTTCGACTGAAACTTTTAACGAAACACATAAACTAATATCCTTTCATCCTAAACCAAAAATTAACATATACTTGGCTGTATTACGAAAGAGATTACAAACTGTAAAACTATACTCACAAAAGCCACGTGCGCATGTGCAGTGATATAATAACCAGTCGTGTTCTTGCCGGCTTCATACTCTCGATAATCTTTCTTTTTATATATATATATATAATCTCGAAGTCCGAAAACGAACCTTTCGACCTTTCCCAACAATCGATAACGCCAAACGACCTACCACCTCCATTGCTATTCACCTTCCGTCCGATATTTTCCATCGAGGCTCTTCCCCCTTTCACAACTCTTCCCTCGCACTCTTTTTTTTTCCTCTCCCTCCTCTCTCACACTCCCCCAAAGATAATTGAATTACGCACCCCCACTCTCTCCGAAGCTCGCGAGAAAAAGTTGGCAACTTTGAATACCTTAATTCCATTCTGGGTCCTCTAACACGATTTTTTTTATATATCTCTCTCTCTTGGTCCTTCGCTAATTGTCCTTTTCAATTCCCTTCTTATAATTTCTTAGGAGGGAGAACAAGACGGAGAGAGAGAGAGAGGGAGAAGTGGGGGGGAAAAGGCTTCAATACAGATTCACTCTCTCTCTACTTCTCTCCTTAACGGATGGGAAATTCGATTTTCTCCTCTCTTGAGCCACGTGTACAGCTCACCTGATCTTACCCAGGAAAAAGAGGGAGGGTGGAGGAGAGGGAGAGGAGTTAATTTCCTCCTCGGTCTCCCCCTTCCTTCCTTCCTTCCTGGTGTTCCTAAATCCGGAATAGGGTGGCGTGTGCAATCTCTTTCTCACGGAGTTACTCCTTTTAAGCTTTCAGGGTCGACCCGATCCCGATTTTTTTGTAGATGTTAATTTTTCCGATGAAAATGAAGAGGATTCTTAAAGTTTAGGGAGATTAGTACCCTAAAAACATTTCTGGAAAATAATTTACTTCAAGGAAACGTAATTCGCGTGTTCGGGACGGTATTCTTTTCAGGCGTAATTTTATTATTTTTTTCTATGTCAGACTTAATTTGGTGACGTGGGATAGATAGTTTACACACCACATTTTTGTTATTAAAAATAGTTTTGTTGCGCGCATATGAGATTCAATTTTGCATCAAATAAAACTTTATCGTGAATTTTCGCGAGATGTACTACTAAATTAAAGGAAACTTTGCCTATGCGTCGTATATTGATGGTTTTCACTTGCTATCTTGCGGCTGAGTTGCGGGTCGAAAGAACCTCTAAATTCATCACTGGCGGCTTACGGTTAAAATGTCATCTTTGCGTCACATTAAAGAATTTATAACTGTGGTCACTACAAGAAAGTCTACTAAAAATCATAAATAATTTAATTGGCGATAATTTTTTGGAATTATGTAATATATATGTTTTGACTAACGTTCGAACTGCAAATGATGTCGAAATCGCTCAGTTTGAACTAACTTATTAATAATGTTGTTTTTTCTTTTAAAATTCGATATATGTATATTTCTTTTCTTTAAAGTGCCTAAATTGTAACTTAAACAAAATATAAATTCCAACTATAAGTAGTAATATTTGTTTCTATTTTTGTAGCCACGTAGTTTACCTTTCTATAGAGTTTAAGGTTGGTATTCAATTCTTAAAATTGGTAGCTTCTGTTATGCCATGAAAATCAAACTTGTTTAGATTAATAACTTAGAATCGTGGCGTTTTACTGTCCGGACCGTACTACATGTCAGTCCTCCCGGATGTTATTCCATTTAAGGAAACTTATTCTTGTAATCGACACAATCCTTCTGGTTTCCGTTTTAGTGCTTGCTCTATCAATTATTATCAATAGTGTTAGCTTTTCATCTCAAATAATGCTACTTTTTGATTCGTGTCTCATCTACATCTACATCATACCCTGCAAATCACCAGAATGGTGGGTGGCAGGGGGTGCAGCGCACCTAAACCTACCTAATAACCTCCCTCGTAGGAATCACTCTCCTATTATGATCCCTTTTGGTCCTTGGAAAAAACGAGCCCTCATATCGCTCGGTCCTACAGTCGATCTCTCGTATTTTATCCTCGTGATCGTGCCTGCCCATGTACATAGGTGCCTCTAATATTCCTGAGACCTCCTCTAAGAGAACTTCCGACCTAAATTTCTGCAGAAGCCTCAACCTAGCGCTAATTCCGCGGTCCTCTAGCGATATCCAATTCAACTCCTTCAAGACTGATGTGACGCTTAATTTTTCCTCATATTTTTGCTTAACGAATCTGGCTGCTCAGCGTTGGATTCTTTCTAACTCAAGTATCTGTCCCTTTTCGTACGGATCCCATATGCTGGAAGCGTATTCGACCTGAGATCTGACCAATGATAAATAACACGTTTCTCGTACCTGTTCTGTGCTACTTCTTACTATTATGCCTACGAAGCGCAATTTCTTATTGGCTGCGCCTACGATCCTTCGAATATGCATATTCCACGATAGATCACGACAAATGGTGACTCCTAAATATTTGACGTACTCCGCAGATTGGATATTCAGTCTATCAATTCTGTACCCCGAGTTTAATTCATTGTTCTTACTCTTCCAAAAACTCAACAGGGAACATTTGCTGTGATTAATTTCGATTTTCCAATCTTGACACAATGCTGAAAGGGCGTTTAAATCTTCCTGGAGCGATTTTTGGTCATCCTGGCTCATTATCTTCTTATATTTGATTTCCCAATATAAATTGAAAAATTTTATAAAATTTCTGTAACCTTTAGGATTGTGATTGCTCAGACATTCATTTGCATTAGGGACCGTTCTCTTGCATTACTTTAGGTATGCAAAACTGATTAGAAAGAGATAGCCTTGCAGAAAGCTATATCTCCTCAAATCATTGATGAAACTCTTTCGAGGATCCTTTTTTAAAAATAATTGTATGATATATTAGTTGCATCTTATTTGTGCCAATAAATGTGGAAACGGATGAAAAAAATCTGTTCGCCCGTGTTTTCC
Source organism: Uropetala carovei (assembly GCA_036926305.1). Taxonomy (NCBI): domain Eukaryota; kingdom Metazoa; phylum Arthropoda; class Insecta; order Odonata; family Petaluridae; genus Uropetala; species Uropetala carovei. Next base: position 11,984,909 of record JAXCHB010000068.1, on the reverse strand, counting down.
ACTTGCCGGGCGAATATTCGACACACAATATTTCCCGGAAACCCACACAAAGATATCATTCTCAATCAAGACACAGGTCCAATAGGAATTACTACTTTGCTTTCTCTTTCGAATAACGGTCATTCCAATGCTCTTCCTAACTTTTCCATCGCTACATTAACTATTTCCCTCCCCCTCCTTTTTCTTTCCCCTTTTTTTCCCTTCCCCGCTTTTTGATCGGCCTACCTACGAGGGGATCTTTGATTCCGAAATGCGTATTTAGGCAATTTTTTGGAAGGAAGTGATCGTGTGTGTGTTTGTTTTGTGTGTATTTGCGAGTGTGTGTGAACAAAGAAAAGGAGGGTCACTGTCGTGGAGTAGATTCCCCTAAACCGGAGTGCATGTATTTTCCTTTTTTTTTAAATATACTTGTATGGTTATTAGGAGGTTCTTCCATTTATTTTCACAAATTTGAAGCTTTCGGGCAGAGGCCCTTCCTCAGCGACGGAGAAAAACGTACTATTTGAAGTGATGCACTGGGAGAGATATGGAGGGGGAGGGGGTATTGTGAGGATTTCGGGGGTAGGAGGAGGCGGGGAAGGGGCATGACCAATAACGTTAGCGGAGGTTTAGACCGGGGGGGGGGGGGGAAGGAGAAAGAGTCAAGGAGAAGAATGTGGGCAAGTTCCCACTGTCGAAGTAGGGGGTTCGTACGGCAAGGCGCGGATGGCCTTTACAATGTAGCAATTATTAAAGCTTACATTGTGTAAGTTAGCGTGAGAGGCCACTGGTAGGAGACGTTTGAGATACGCTGTTCCGGTGGCAGGTCATTCTGATGTTGAGGGGGTTACTGGTGAGACCAACGTAGAAAGCGTGACATAGGGTGCAAGGGCGTAGGTAAATAACATTCTTCTGGAGGTGATGTTGGCGGAGGGGCTGGAGAAGGAAAATGACGGTGGGTGGATGGGGCATGTGAGGCAGCGGGATTTGCCGCAGGGTTGGGATCCTGCAGCGGATGGAGGAGTGGGAATGAGTAATTCTTTCTTCCACAGAATATTTCCCAAATTGAGAGGTCGGCGGAAGGACAGAATGGAGGAGTTGGTGAAGGGAGATTGGTGAGAGGTGGAAGAGAGAATTGGGTGAGCAGCAAGGATATATATATATATATACAGGGTGTTTAAAAAAAAGGGTTACAAACTTTGAGGGGAGATAGTATTCAACAAAATAAGTAAAAAACTCCTAGTGAACATAGATCTAAAAACAAATGCCTACCGAGCTATAAGGCCTTTATTGTTATCACTACAGCAAGTGCTCTATGTGGTTTCCATTCAATTCTACGCAGTGTTCAGCCCTTCGTCGCAGAGAAGCACGCATTCTTTCAAAAATTTCTGGTTGCTCACGAATCTGCTGACAGGCATTCTCAATTCGTTGATGTAATGTCTCCAAGTCGTTGATCGACCTTGAATACGCCAAAGTCTTTAAATTTCCCCACAGCCAAAAATCCAAGGGATTAAGATCAGGGGATCGTGCAGGCCAATTAACTGGGCCTCCACGACCCATCCACTGTTCACCGAAGGTCAGGTTTAAATGTTGTCGGACGATGCGGAGAAAATGGGGTGGTGCCCCATCATGCATGAACCACAATCGTTGTCGCTGATGAAGAGGCACATCTTCCAACAGAACAGGTAAATTATTCACCAAGAAATGATGGTATGCAGCACCTGTTAGTCGGTTAGGTAATATGATAGGTCCTATGAGCTGATCACCTAAGATTCCTGCCCAGACATTGATGGAAAATCGATGCTGATGCCTCGATGCTACCGTGGCATGGGGGTTTTGATCTGACCAGACATGTTTATTATGGAAGTTCACAATACCGTCCCTTGTGAATCCCACTTCATCAGTAAACAGGATGTTGGCAATGAATTGTGGAGTTTCACCACATTTTGCGAGAATCCATTGGCAGAACACTACCCTTGCATGATGATCAGGTGGAGTGAGAGCTTGCACTCTTTGGATGTGATATGGGTAAAGTAATTGTTCGTGAAGAATTGACCAGACAAGGGGATAACTGATACCTTCAGCTGCTGATATTCTTCTAACACTTGTTCCAGGATCTTCTTCCAATCTTCTTAGTACGCGAACCTCCATTTCGGGCGTTCGAACTGATCGAGGCCTTCCGCGATCTGACACTCGTGCAGTAAAGGATCCAGTTTCTGCAAGTTGCTGGTGAAGTTTGGAGAATAACTTATGAGATGGGAGTCTGCGTTGTGGATACTTTTGCACGTAGAGGCGACGGGCTTCCCGACTATTTCCCCTTGCCCAACCATACATGAAATGCATGTCTGCCATTTCCAATGTCGAATAATAAGCTTCCATTATGAAAGCACAAAATTGCAGTACTGATAAACATGCACAACACTAATCAAACTATCACTGCTTTCTGTTTCGTAGTACACTGCAATGATACACAGCTACAAACGTGAGGACTCAGAAGAGCGTACACAGCCAACTGAAAGGTCACAACACATGCTAGAGAGATGTAAGCACATACAAATGACGTGCATTGACCTTCACGTTAGGTGTATTGTAGCGTTACCCTACCACTCCATCAAATGGAAACTTCACCCGTAACTTCGAAGGTATTGGTTTTAGGACCTATGTTCACTAGGAGTTTTTTACTTATTTTGTTGAATACTATCTCCCCTCAAAGTTTGTAACCCTTTTTTTTAACACCCTGTATATATATATATATATATATATATATATATATATATATATATATATATATATAAAAGGAAAGGTAATAACAAAGGTGGCAACAAGGTGTTGGAGGAAGCCCAGTGGACACTTAACTAAATTGGAGAGCAGCCTGGGGTGCTGAAGACACATGAAAAACAACAAAAATATGGAGATTTTCAGCTGACGCCCTTCTTCAGCGACGGAGAGATATGTACTCCGTCGCTGAAGAAGGGCGTCAGCCTGAAAGCTCCAACAACGTCTACATATATGTCTCTCCGACACCCCAGCGGCTCTCCTTCCGGAAAGTGCTCACTTGGTTTCCTTCAACACCTAGTTGCTCTAAATATCCTTACTTACCCTTCCTCTTCCGCAAGTGTGTGTGTATATATATATAAAAGATTGCAACTAGTAGTTGAGAGGGATAGGAGGGAGCCAGTGTACACTTGGAGTTGTGGATGTCCATGGTGATAGAGGAAGGCTTTTTCTTAGAGCTTTCGGGCACTCGCCCTTCTTCGGCACAAGAGTATGACTAAAACTAAGTGTCTCACTGGGGGTAGAGGGGATGGGAAAAGGATGGTGTTCATGGAAAGTAGACTGGGGTATTTGAGGTGGGGGTGTTAGCGGAGGATTAGACCAGGAAAGGAAAGAGAGCGGAGGATTTCTATATGGGCCAGCTCCCATTGGCGGAGTTGTGGTGCGGGGGAGTCTTTTGGGAGACCCCGGGTTGTTTTTACTGTGAAGCATCTATTGAAGGCCAGGGAGTGGCTTACCGCATGATCGGCCGCTGGAAGGGGGGGCGTGTGTATATATATGTATATGCAATAACTTCCTGTGTATAATAGGCTTCTAGGTATTTTCACAGTTTTATAAGTCATGAGAATTAAACTGTTAATCAAGGATAGATCTATGTTACTCTACGGATGACGAAACGTTTCACCGTAACATTGTAATTTACTCTAGTCAACGGAGCTTGTGACGAGAGCAGCTTTTAAACTCCTAATTGTTCCGTTCTCAGTATCCTTCAGCACATACCGACACGGTAAATTAAAGTGCCTCTTCTTTCGTAAGCCGAGTGATTAATTCCCACCCTCATTATGCCAAAATCGGACGTCTCTTTCATGCCCCGGAAAATTAAAATGGCCCAACACAAAGTAGAACGCCGGAGAAAAAAAGCACTTAAATGAAAATTAATATTTTACTTCACCTCCCCTTTTAGTTTTCGTTTCTCTCTCTCTCACTTTCTCTCTTTCTCACTCACTCAGTCACTCACTCCTACCCGCGTTACCTCTCTTCCTCGTTTAAAAAAAATACACGGCGAGCATTCTCTCCTTCTCCCCTGAAATTTTTACAGATCCCAAATTCGCTAAACTAAACGATTTGCTCACACCGACGAGCCGAAGGTGAGCGGGAGACCTAATTAATTCAGCAGCCCTTGTAGCGTGGGAGTTATAATGGGAAGGTGGGGTGGAGTTCCTGTTTTTTGTTTTTTTTAGAGTGAACTAAATGGCTGAAGGGGGGGAGTGAGGGAGGAGAAGGAATCGACTTAGGGCTTGGGTTTTTTGAGTCGGAAAAGCAAGCTCGAGTTTTTCTCCTCATAATACTTACGAGAAATGACGATGATAATGACCTTTGAAAATATAGTTTTTCTCCGCGGGGCTTTTGAAACGTAAGATTTTTTTATTTGATGTGTGGGTAGTAATTTAAATATTATTGGTTTTTTTCTCTCGCGAAAATCCGAGTTACAATGTCTTTATAACTAACAAAATTGTTTCTTTTTATGATATAGAATATTGTAATTTGTTGGTTCTAAATTCATATTAAATTTTCCTTTTGCATGAGGGAAGCTATTTTAGTGTAGCTATTGGGTGCAGAGTAAAAATATTAAATAAGCTTTAAGTTACTGTGAGATCATTTCCATTTTTTAATATTTCAAGGATAAATTCATTGGTTAAAAATTGCAGTACCTAAGGCATTTCACTTCAATTTCGATGTCAAATACAAAGGTAAATAAATAAAAAATGAAACCCATTAATTAAGTTGAATTTTACTATACTTACACAAACCTTATTCAATACATATATTCTTTTGATGCTAATGATAAATTAGATAAACTTAAAGAATATATAGTCGTTTATTTTTTAAATGAAATTGATACATTTCATAAAAATGTACTTTATGTGCTACGCCTCCCTTTATATAGTACGAAATTATTTTGCCCTAGTAACGATTTTGGCATTGCACAGGAAAACCGAACGGTTTTATTCGAATAGTATTTTGCTCTAATTATTTTAATGACAAAATTTTACTGGAAGTATATTTTTAGTTTTGGTCTTAATTTTCCACATGCATGTTTTTAATTACTCGCATAATGGTTTATTGTGATTGGTTCAATATTCCTAGATTTTCCATTTGAGTTTTGGTAATATTTCTATAAGTATAGGCAAAATCACGTGGTGTTTTCTTCTCATCTCGTCCAGGTACAAAGGCGTCCTCTTCATTCTATTCGGTATAAAGCTTTTGTCTCTCTTTTATAGGCCTCATTAACATTTTAACGAACCGTCTCTTAGCTTTTAAAAAATGCTAATTACGACTTCTTCCATCAAAAAATTAACTTCCAAGGGATGATGTGGATAAAAGAAAAATATTTTTTTCCTTCTCAGCTGGAAACAACCATTGCGCCCCCGTTTCATCTCCTCCTCTTTTTTTTTAATAAATAAACCTTCTAAGGATATACACACAGACACACGTATGTTCGCCCTACCCTCCCTTCAAAGCCATTTTGGCAGCGGCTCTAAATCTAATTTTCTAGTTTCTCCACCTCCCTTATCACCCCTTTTTCATTCTATTCCCACTTCCAAACTCCACTCCTCTCCATTCCTTTCTATCTCTCTCTCTCACTCTCCTTCACTCAGTCTTCATCCCCAGGCACTTCCTCTCTTTGTTCTATACCCCTTACCAATTCCGAGTCATCTCACACCCTTTCCATCCTTACTTCTGCTTTTCAGCTTCCTCCCTCCCCATCCTTTCCTCCCTCCCGCCCCCCTCTCCGAAAATTTCTGTTTCACGCCTTCTCACCTTCTTTTGTTTCAATTTTACTCCGGTTTCCACCTTTCCCCGAGAGAGGTAGCGCCTTTCTAACCACATCCCCGCCACCTTCCGTTGTTTTTTTCCCTCTCTCTCTCTCTTTCTCACGCTGTCCTTTTTTTTATTTCTTCGCGATTCAGACGGGAACGGCAAGGCTACGTGTTCTTTCATTTCCTTCAATGGCTCTTTTTTTATTTCGTGTTTCACTGCGGCCTATCGACCTCCGTGCCCTCTATTTCCCGAGCGAAAAACCACTCCCCGATTCGCATCTTTTTTCCCCCTTCTTCCAGACGTTTCTCTCCGAAAATGTTCCCGATTTCTCACTGGACTCTCGGATTATACGCGGAAGGCTTTGAATCATCTTCTCGGCTAGGAGTCTTTTAAGTCTTGTGTCGCCATAAAAAAAATGAAGTTTATTTTTTTTTTTTCGTCCTTCCATCTCGCTTACTTTTTCTTCGGCACTTTGATCGTATCTCGGTTCTCATTAGTTTGATAAGAAAAGAGCTTAAAAAAGGTTTATGTCTTCCGTTATCGAAATTGCGAGAAGGTGTCTAGTTCATATTTTATATTTTTAAAGCTTTATTTTATTGGGTCGATAATAGACTAGTCCAAAAGAGGCTATTGACGTTTATTTTATAAATCGGTGACAAATTTAGTCGATAGGTTGTTTGCGTATCTTGTCCAGCACCAGAATACGTAGTGTTGTTTATTTATAAAGCCGGATTCTGTATTTCTTTTTTTTTTAATAGCCTCAAATTATAAATAAATATAAAATTTTATGTTATATTTCACTTATAATTATCTAGTAATTCACGCTACACTAGATTTGTAAAAGTGACGTTAAAAATGTAATCAGAAAATATTGATGTTTTTATACTTTTCGGAAACTTATCTTTTGACCTTAAACCATGCACAATATGAAACTCTTAAGGTCTTTCATGATTATTTCTTTTATGAAAACGTGAATGGAATAGAAACTATAATTTAAAATTCTTCCAATTAAACAAGCGTGCTTTAAAATAACGTCTTTAAAGTTTTCCTTCCTAGAAAAAGATCACCTATTTAGACCTATTAGTCAGAATACAATCCATGAATTACATAGCTTCACTAGCCATGAAAATGTTGAGAAATCAGTATGTGCATTTCAGCTACTAATAAACCTCTCCCGGTGGTGTTTCTGAATAAGTATTCACCGAACTCTGCAATGATTGAATCACAATAAAGACGCTTATTTTGTAGCACAAATGTATATCCGGTTTTACCAACTATTTTTTACTTTCTCATATGAAGTATCGAGAAAGTATTGTTATCGCGAAAAAATTCGACCTCGAGATTTTTACGGAAATACACGTTTTAGGTGTCGCTGAATCCGAAAAAGTGGTTTTCGCAATGGCGTCTGTCTGTCTGTTACTGGCTCTGGAGCCTAGACGGTATAGCGAAAATGAATGAAATCTCGTACTTAGGCATTTTATCATACTGATCAGAGTATACATAGAAATGGTTAGCATTGCTCAATAATTAAGAGTAGTTTATTCTACGCGTTTTTAACAACAATTCGATTTTCTCAAAATCGGCTCTAACGATTTTGATCAAATTTCGTACAGTTACTTGAGTTTACGTCTTCAATAATACTGTATAGTTCATATTTCTCAAAAAATGAATATAAGGCTAGTTTATTCTAGGCAACTTTAACAACAATTCGATTTTCTCTAAAACGGCTTTAACGATTTTGATCAAATTTCATACAGTTACTTGAGTATACATCTACAGTAATACTACAAATTTTATTTTTCTCAATGAATGAATATAAGGCTAGTTTATTCTTGGGCAACTTTAACAAAAATTGGATTTTCTAAAAACAGGCTCCTACGATTTTCATTTTCTAAAGATAACTAAACGACGCATTAGTATATGAGAAAGTTTGTGCAATGTATGTTGTACCGATTTTTTAACCTGTTGAAGCAATATAATTTATCACTTCTTTACTATATATTTAACACGTACCTTGATCCTAATATTCCTAACGTTGCAAAATTAATCGCCGTTGAAATTACATATCGAAACGGTACTCTAACCAAGAATTAATTTCGTTTTTCATGCCACCCGTGTGGCTATTATCCCTAACAAGTCAGGAAAGTGTACAACGTATCACAAATGGCCGCGTTTCGTGCAATGGAGTATTACAAAGAAATTAGTATATACAGGTACGTAAGGGAAATAGCGTTTTAAAGATCTTTTCTTCATCATAAATAATCCATTGTCTTCCTATTTTAAAATAGTGCATGCACACGTAAGTAAATTAAACGTTTGTCTGTGAGATTGTTTATGTTAGCAACAATGAAGAAAAAATATTTTGATATGAGCAATACTTTACGAGATATGACAAAAATTTAATTTGTTGTCACCAGTAAAGTGGTACTCCTGATGGGCGTACGTGATTCATTTTTGCGATTTTCTTATTATATTTGATTGTAAGTCCTTAATATCAAATTTCATGAAAATCCGTTTGGTAGAAGCCGAGAACGAACATGCGGACGGTCGGATAGACGGACGGACGGACGGACAGACCGACGATAATAGGCGCTCACGCTGGAAGCGAAACGCGCCTAAAAATCCAGAAATGATTCATCCCGGAAGGTTATTCCTCTCCTTCGGGTCATTTATAATTTTCGAGCGGTGGGCAATTTTTTCGGTACTGTCCTGTTATACCCCCACAAATAAACTGTCCCAGAAATACATTATCACGTCGCTTGGGTCACGATTAACAATTGAGGGAATTACGTTTTATTTGTAGATCGAGTTAATATCAGATCTGATTTACCGGTCTCGACATTTACAAACCCATCACCGGACAACTGCGAGGGATATTTTGGTTCCGGGCGAGACGAAGGGCGCGGTAGCGCCCGGAGACGACTACCCATTAAAACAAAGCAAGCCGAAGGCTCGTCAATATATCCTTTCAATGTTATATCCTGTTGACTGTTGCGCCACAAATGGAAGGATATATTGACGAGCCTTCGGCTCGCTTTGTTTTAATGTGTAGTCGTCTCCGGGCGCTACCTCGCCCGGAACCAAAGTATCCCTCCACGTTGTCCGGTGATTGCTTTTGTAAATGTCGAGACGAGCCAATCAGGTCTGATATTTAAGTATCAATGCTTGGAAGTTCGTCTCCACGTTACTATGTTTCTTATTTATTTAACGTTTCCTTAGCGGTAATGTTTTTATGGGACAGTTTATTTGTGAGGGTATAACAGGACAGTACCATTTTTTCCGCCATATTCTCCATTATCCGTTTCGACCTAAACTCTATTTTAGGAATAGTATTCCCACAAGATGAATATGTAAAGTATTTAAATAGGCATCCCTTTGAAACGCAGTGAAGTATTTTGAAATCATTCCTAACTAAAAGTGATTTGTCTTATTTCAATGGCCATGACTATTATGCCAAAAGTTTTAATTTATCTGTTGTTCTTTATCGAGTTCACTGCGAAATGAAAATTTTGGTTAATATTTTCCTGATAGGCGTTTAAATTTTAAACGTTATTTTTTCAATTAATATAAATATTTTGACTGGAAGGTAACTTTCAATAAAAAATTGTACAGTTCAATAAAATACGTATTTCCATAGTTTTATCACACGCTAGTTTTTTTGCGAAGAAAATACTGTTATGTTATTTTACATTTCCAGAGAACATCATCAAATCTCGATTTAACATTTATTTAAAAACAAAAAATGCACTGTAATGTACAAAATATATTTTTATTGCAACAAGTAATACAGCAACTGATGAGGATCAATTACATCTGAGAATTGAATTCTAGATGGAAAACTTCTGTTTTGCTTCTTGACTAAGAGCAGTAATGGCTTAAAAAACGATATAAAACGGTCACCGTTGATCCAGGGAGATTATTTCCTCTCAGATATGACGGTAAAAATAACAGTTCACGTCATTTCTCAGCGAGCAATCTTCATATCTATTAAGTCGAAACTTGACCATTTTAATTTGGTAATTTATCCCCTTATCGAACTTATCGTCATACATAATCAGACCTAATTTTTTCCCAGTTTTCCTCATCTTTTTCAAAAACGACACCAATAAAAGCATTAAAGACGGAAATATTTTTATTGGTTGCGAAATTTTAAAACATGCGACCTTAATCGAAGATTATTTTGCATTTTTTTTCAGTGTAAGTGAAAACTCCTATTGCAAAACATGTATCGACGATCTACTTTTTTATGAGTATTGTCTGGAGAAGGATGGCGAACTGGGTAGAATTTTGCTAGGGACCTATATTTCAATTTCAAAGGTTTTTATTTCCTGGTAGACCCCTACATTTCATTTTTAACAGAGGAGTTTTTACAGTTTTGTTTGCATTTATATATGGGCCTGACCGAGGAATCCCTATTACAGGCAGATGGCCTCTTTAAGGGTCGGTTCAGGCGGCAAGATAATATTTCATGTTAGCACCTTTTCATATAGTTCTTTCCGGGGGTGGCTTATGTCTGGCATTTGCCCTAAAACGGAAGGGAAACCCGGCAAAAACCTTCCGCAGACCGCCTTATTATTCCAGAAAGTCAGTGGTTTTTAAATAGAAAAATAAATAATAAAATATAAAAATATAAAAAGTAACAATTGCTTGCTTCCATTCACTGTGTGTGTGCGTGTATATTGTCACCTCGCCCCGAGGGATGCTGTCACTCGAGTTTCTCGATAAGTCCTTAACACGCCACGCAGTTTCCAATTAATCTCCATCTCCCAAGTCTCTACTGTTCCTCATGTCGAATGCGTGTTGAAAAAAATAATTTTATCCGTCGACGCTTTTATCGGCTCTTTCCACGATATGGTACGCGCCAAAAAATGCAAAAACCGAAATAATTTTTGCCGTTTCCTTCCAGAAATGTGTGCTTCGGACATAAAAGAATCCGCTTTTTAAGGGAGCTTCGAAAATGGTCATTTTGGAACTCAAATTGAAAGGAACGCTGTTGAAACAATGACGGACCTATTTTGTGAACAAATTCGTTTTGGTTCAGACTATTCTATAGAATCATTGATAATAAATGTAGGAAAATCTCAGGATATGTTTTAATGAACACGCTATTAAGGAATATCTTATAGATTTTCCGTAGACAGGATTATTATAGGGTAAACCTTGTTTTTCATGTACTTCTGTTTTTTGCAGTCTTATTCATTTCGAATTAGCACTCTATACTCAATTCATTTATGTTATTAAACTTTCCATTTTCTTTTTACTTTCTCATACGAAGTATCCAGAAAGTATTGTTATCGTGAAAAACTTCGACCTCGAGATTTTTACGGAAATACACGTTTTAGGTGTCGCTGAATCCGAAAAAGTGGTTTCCGCAATGCCGTCTGCCTGTCTGGCTGTTACTGGCTCTGGAGCCTAGACGGTAGAGCGAAAATGAATGAAATCTCGTACTTAGGCATTTTATCATACTGACCAGAGTATACATAGAAATGGTTAGCATTGCTCAATAATTAAGAGTAGTTTATTCTACGCGTTTTTAACAACAATTCGATTTTCTCAAAAACAGCTCTAACGATTTTGGTCAAATTTCGTACAGTTACTTGAGTTTACGTCTTCAATAATACTGTATAGTTCATATTTCTCAAAAAATGAATATAAGGCTAGTTTATTCTAGGCAACTTTAACAACAATTCGATTTTCTCGAAAACGGCTATAACGATTTCGATCAAATTTCGTACCGTTACTTCAGTATACATCTACAATAATACTAGTTATTTCATTTTTCTCAGTGAATGAATGTAAGGGTAGTTTATTTTTGGCTACTTTAACAATAATTCGATTTTCTCAAAAACGGCTATAACGATTTCGATCAAATTTCGTACAGTTACTTCAGTATACGTCTACAATAATACTAGTTATTTCATTTTTCTCAGTGAATGAATAAAAGGGTAGTTTATTTTTGGGCTACTTTAACAAAAATTGGATTTTCTAAAAACAGGCTCATACGATTTTAATTTTACATAGATAACTAAACGACGCATTAGTATATGAGAAAGTTTGTACAATGTATGTTGTACCGTTTTTTTCGTCTAGTTTTCCTTCCAACACCTCTACCTTTTCTTTATCTGTAGTAGTTCGCCTTTCTCTTTCTTGTGATATGTATAATCACCCGATTTCTCCTATTCCTCATAGTACTTGCCAATATTTGTCTAATCTGCCAACTTCATCTTTAGAGAACAAACAAGTACACACTGAAAATTCGATAAAATCTTTGAACTGAAAACTTTTAATCCTTTCATAAGTAATGTTTATGAAATGCATAAATAATTGGTTGTTTTCAAAAAATAAATAGCGAATGCGAAATCAGTCGGAGGAAAATTCAGTTCATGGTTTCTTATTAGCTTGCTTTGAATCGAATGTCACCAGAGGACAACCCAGAATTAGTGTTCCCTTGGTGAAGTAACCGTCGACAAAAGTCAAATTACACTCTGCATTATGAATTCCCCACCTTTGTTTACTAGCAACTAACCGCATTACCATGGTTATGACGAGGTCCATCCAAGCCATCCTTAACAATGAGTACTTATGGAATGAATCCTCTTTTATGTTTGGCCTGATCCGTACCAAATACTGCTCTCTCTCTGTACCTCTCTCTCCCGCCATTTCACTCATTACTAGGTTATCGCTTGATGCTTTGAGTGGAAAAGGCTGGAATGAAAGTTAAACAGCGTTAACAGTCGTGAAATCACTGTGGCTGCGCTATAAAACGAAAGGGCGTGGTAGATAAATGGAGGTCTGGTTAACTACGATAAGAAGGTACTAAGTGGTATTATGGCACTACCGGCCAGATTGCCTACTTAATATGAATACCTATTAAAATGAATCAGTTTTTGTGCACGATATTTTTTCGTATTCCGGTGTTAAAGTCCATCTGAAATGCATCGTTAATCCAAAGTCGGTGATAGTTAAATGTTACTGCGAAGCTGTTCAACACACACAACTGATGCGATTGCTATTTCTAATTTTATTTTTCCGTGTTCATATCGAGTTAACAATTTTGTTGTGTGAAAGAATTCAAGGAAAAATTACCGATCTCACCTTATGGCTGAAATCGAATTGTCTCAGCAGTGATGATTCAACAGCGGTAGGTATATTACGTATAAATTTAGAATCTACTTAATGCTCTTCCATTGGTTCTTTAAAGCTGATTTTCTATCATTTACTCTTGGTAAATCACCAATGATCACTGCTTTGTGGCCGAAACGTTAATCTGGTTTTCCCAAGCTTTTGTTTTGCTATTGAAGGAGAATATGTGCGAGAAAAGTTATTGATATATCACCTGCAAATAGTGTATTTTTATGAGCTACTGCTAATTGAAACAATACGTCGTGTTTTGAGTCTACAAATAATGACTCCACGAAAGAATTCTTTTCTTGCTTATCTTATTAAATTAAAGTTTCGACGCTTTTCGTTGAGTTTATTCTATTAGAAAGTCAGAGGTCGGAAACCGAATGAAATTTCTATTTCAGTATTAATCTCAACATCTTGAAAGTAATAAGGCGGTATTTATTGAATAAAAACATCACTTCTTGTATAAAACCATCATATGAGGATACCTGACCTTGTTAGTAATTTAGATCCCAAGTGGATTAGACGCTCCAGGAGTTAGTTTTCTGAGAAAGACTTGATTTAGAGAGCTGCGGTTTACCGACCCCTTGGGTCAAGGATCACTAGAGAATATATCGGAGATCGCTTTAGAAACTCCAATAAGACAATTATTTAAGACAGCTCGGGACTGATGAGCAATAATCAGAAATCTCTATTGTAGCGACGGTGCTGCCACGGAAACTGCGAGAGACCGCCTGTATAAGGCGAAAAGTACCCCGGCATTATGGATCATTTGGTAATATTTTCCGTGTCAAAGAGCACACGAGAAATGGATTATGGAGTTATCAAGTGAACTATTTCACAGCTTTATTTCGAAGTCTATTCGAAAAAAGAATAGCACAGTGGGGATGATATATATATATATATATATATATATATATATATATATATATATATATATATATATATATATATATATATATATATATAGAGAGAGAGAGAGAGAGACCATCCGTTCGGACTAGTTAGTTGGTGCTCTCGAAAGAGTCGAGAAAAGAGAATGGCGCGGGATTTGTCCACGTGTCGTCAATGTCGTAAAAAAGAGGATGATTTTTTTCCCTCGAGGGTTCACAATCGATATCCCGAGCGCGTTGGATTGACCCGATTTTCAGGTTCGGGTGGGATTGTGTCGGGTTGGGAGCAGGAGAGGGGTCAACACGGTTGCGCTAGTTATTCAAACGGATGAAAAACAGATAATGCGAATAGCACTTGGATAATTTCCGAATTTTCAACCTTATTACAAATTGTTTGTGAAATATCTTGACGTTTAGTGCATTAAAAAAGGAATGATTTGCCGAATAATCTCACATTAATGATGTTTACCTTTTAAAGAAGTACATTATTATTCTAGAGGTGCATTTCAGTTCGTGATCTGAGAAGGATTCGAGATTAATTGTCTCTGAATATACTATTTCTGCCTCAAAGGCACTATGGTAGAAAAACCTTTCTCTTTCGAGAACTAATTAATGTGCTAATATTTTTCAAGACCGAATTACTAATGATCAGAGATAAATCGTTAAACAGTTTGGGCAGAAGATATTTTAGGGGTAATTTGCTCTGTTATGAGAATGATAATCTGTTGATTATCATTCTCTGTATTCGACCTGCTATCGTATTCTGACGCCATCAGTAGTAAATTAACTATATGAGATGATTTCAAACAGATGTAATACAATATTATGGCTTTAATATCTTATTAAATATTATAAAGTTTGATGTAATGAAAGATTTGACAAAACATTGGTGAACTAATTTCAGCGGAAAAAATATCAATATATTTACTTAACAATTATTCCTCGCCCAAGATAGAATTTAAAGGAAATAACCATTATCACTGATTTAAAGGGGAATAATTTCACGTCTCATCAAAATGTCGATCGCGGAAATAAATGAAATAATGATAATGAAAACATACTTAAGAACCATATTTCAATAGTTTATCTAAATATGTAAGACAGTCAAGTGTTTGATTCCGAAAGCCAGCTCGACGTACACGCGTACGGATCTTGCCATCCTGCCTCAAAGGTGGTTGTCTGTACACCTGTACGGACAGTAGCTTCTTTTTACCCAAATTTAAATATCTGAAAAAATGCATACTCAACCTAACATCGAGGTGAGAGAGATAGAGAGAGAGAAATACAGTGTGTTCGCTATATCCTTAAATACTGCGCATCAACACCGATGAAAAAAAATTAGCCAATCGATTTGGCGCGCGTTCGATACAGTCAATCTGGTGGTCGTTTTTAACTCATTGACGGTCGATTGGTTAGATCGGGGGAAAAAGGGTTGTGGAGACATGGTCCGTCGGTTCCCCTTCGCTTGCGTGAGAATAGAGGCGGTGAGTGGGAAAGCGACTGCAACGGTTTGGTGTTTGCTTTATTTTTTTTAAAATAAAGAAGGCAGGAGGAGTCCTGGGGGTGGAGGAAATGAGGCGAGGAAGGGTATTTTTAGGTTTTTTTTATCTAAAGGGGGAAAGAAAGTTCTTTTTTTTTAGGCTGAGAAGGATACAGTAGAGTGAGTAGCTATTTTCTCTTTATAAGTATGCAGCATTGGCGTAGGTTATATTCGTATTTGAGTTAAAAAAATCATCTCTTCTCACATTTTATCCTGTACATATGTATGTGTGTATAAACTGTAGGCGACAACTATGTGTTGTGTATACTTCCATCCGTACCTAATTAAGTATTACCTGAAAATAATCCTATTTGTACGCTCAGAGGCGGATTTAGGCCTTCCGGGGCCCATGGCGCTAAAAAATTCGGGCCCTCAATATTATGGTACTCATATAATCTACACACATTTAACCTATTGCTACAAACCGTATATTAATTTTTGATTTTTCTATGGAAATACAGATTTTCTCTTTAAGAAGGAAGAAGAATCAATAAAAATAAGGTGGAAAGTTTATAAAGAGTTGTCAAAACTTATGGAAAACCATATTTTGCAAAATGTATTACATTACTTTAATGGAAGTACTACATACGACAAATGAAAAAAAATCTGTGAAAAATCTACTTCATTTCATGTAGAAAATAACATTTTTCCAAAATAAGTAATGTTTCTCAAAATATTATCCACAATTGTCATTGCGCAACTGATAAAAATAAAGCATATAATTACAACAGGAATAATTACTATATGTAAGGTACTAGCAGTTCATAAATTTCTTTTCCTAGATTATCTTTTGCAAAAATATCTACATATTATTACGCTCGGATCCATATTATTTAAAAAATAATTCTCAATGCAAAGTAAAGCTAAACAATTCAGATGATTGTCACTCATTGTTTTACTCTGATAATTTTTCACACGCTTTAGGGCCGAAAATGATCTTTCCCCCGAATCATTTGAGATTGGCATTGTTAATTAAATTCTCAAAATAATTTCTAGATTAGGAAAAGTTTATTTCATAATGGAAACCAATATATTCATTCAAGTAATGCTCTATGATTTGTCTTCTTCCTTCGCAAATAATAAAAAGTGATCTAATTCACCTTAAAAGTGTATGTAATCAATGTCACCCTTGTAATAGATGCTAGAGCCGAAAACTACTACAGCTGTTTTTTCCCAGACACAATAAGACAGAGGCATTAGTTAATTTGGTGCTGTGATACACCTGCCGAACGCTTCTGGCGGCTTGCAGGGTATTCATGTAAATGTAAATGTAATATTAGAACTGAAATTTCACAAACAAACTTATTTGGATCCCCTATTTCACGGGTCCCCTGGCGCGCGCCATGTGCGCCCCCCCCCCCTCCCCCTAAATCCGCCACTGTGTACGCTTCTTCTGTTAAAATTTCTAATGTTTTCGGTTTCAATATATGAAGTACTTCGCTTTCATTGCTGTTTGATTTTAATATCTGAAGATCTATATATGTTAGTAATGTAATAGTTTTTTATATTTTCCGAGAGAATATGAATCTTGTAAAATATCGTTTGAGAAAAATCATTTATGAAAAACTACCACTAGCCGTAAGTGTCCATCAGGCTTCCTAAAACACTTAGTTGCCGCTTATATCGTAGTTTACCTTTCATTTTCCTCAATTACATGTATATATTCATAGTTATATACATATAGATATTAATGCACGATCCTTCTTTTTATATGATGACGCTTGTGGTGTCATGTTTAGGGATCGATCGCAATCCCCATCTTATATATCGAGAACTCTCTCACCTGCTTCCCGTTTCCTTTAAGGCAAACATCTGCTTCCCTCTTTCTTCATTCCTCTATACCACGAAAAGGTTTTTTTCTTTTCGCCGATATTAGATTTCGGAAACATTACGTTGCATCCGGAGCCTTTGTGGCGAGACCATTATTTCCAATTCAGTTATCATTTTCCTCTCTCCAATATTTATTCTCTTTATCTCGCCCGATTCTCTTTTATTTTTCATGTCAGAGAACTTTTATTCCGCCTGTAAATAATTTACCAAAGGAAGTTATGAATTTATCAGGCTTCATTTTTCTCGAGGTTCCGTCATTTGTTATTCAAAACTCTCGAATTAAAATGTTACTACAAATAGGATCAGTTTATTTTTTGACTTGCTTTTAATTTAGATTCTTGAATCGATATCCCTCTCCATTTTAGTTTCATCAGGCGTGTGAAATCGAATAGCATAAACCAAATTTATTATAATGATATAATTTAATGGTGGTCTCCAGTATAGTTTTACCTGCTAATTTGTGGACACGGCGAAGTTAAGAATTGTAACCGCAAAAATGCTTACTCTTCCAGAAATGTTAAAATGTGTATGCACTATATAAAATTTGGAAAAATGTATGAGAAACGAAAACCTAACTTCAGCGAGCAGGCAATTAGATGACGTTCATCTACAAGTTCTACAATTCGTTCCCCCTTGAAATTCAAAAATTCGCTCTTGGAAAATAGAAGTTCGTAGAAAAAGCCGTAATCTTCTTGGTAGCCAATAAGCGCTTACATAACCTCTTTGTGAACATTGTACATACCTGCATTAAATACTTATTTTTTCAAGTTCATTTTTTATATTGCTTTCAGTCAATAATAGGAGTTCGATAATTCTCAATTGAACATGATCATGAAAGTTAATAATAAAAAATTATTGCGCTCGGATAAAGTATTAACCACGTTCGAAGAGGAATATGTGGATAATGAAATAATGAAAGCCAGCAAGTTACTATCAAAGATTCCAAAACTACATTTTATTT
Organism: Uropetala carovei; assembly: GCA_036926305.1. Taxonomy (NCBI): domain Eukaryota; kingdom Metazoa; phylum Arthropoda; class Insecta; order Odonata; family Petaluridae; genus Uropetala; species Uropetala carovei. The sequence goes on along the minus strand of JAXCHB010000068.1, from coordinate 11,966,764 downwards.
TATTTTAATGTTTCGTTATTATTCAGGTGCGCCCTTTTTAAGTTAGAACGAAATTGACGGAAGCACCCAATCTTACAGCTATAGATATAGTTAAAGATTTATCATTTCGATTTTCTTGAAAAGTGGTCTCACCTTTTCTAAAGGTTATTGGGAGACGTTATCATTTAGATACGATGTAATATACGTAGAACGGATGCAAATAACTTGAATTTATAAATATTTTTTCTCATATTGTTATTGTTAATTGAGGAAAAAAAGCAATTTTATATTGTTTCCAAATTTTTACATTTATTCGGTGGAGTTTCAAGATATTTTCTAAAATAAATTATCATTAAAAAGATGAACATTAAAATTGAAATCTTAATGTTTTACGTAGAATCTTTCAGTGCATATCTTATCATTGCGTATTTATTCTTAACACATAATAGAATTAATTTCGAGCTCGTCAAACGAGAAAAAAAAGAAGTAGATGTCGGTGCGAGACATTTAGAAAATCGATATGTAGTTATACGCCGGCCGATATACAAGGAATTTCAATCGTTCTCTCCGACTAAAATTGAGGCCCATATAACGTTTATCGAAGGTTTCCTTTGACGTCTGACACACGAGGAAGCGTACACGGCTTTGATTGAATACCCGTCTCTCCCAATCAGATTTAGGATAAGACTAAAAAGGGCAAAAGGTGTAAGGAAAAAGGGATCGAGATGAAAAAAAAACAAAAAATCTAATATCCGTCGTTACGGCACGTCGTCAACCGTGATCGAAGGGAGAAACTGTTGGAGAAAGGGTTGGGGAGGAGGGGTGGTTTTCGGGAAAGAGAGTAATGGCGAATAATCTCGAGGAAGGCATGGTAGGTGGCAGTAGCGTCGCTTATGAAGAGGCTGTCGCTCGTTGATGTGGCGATTAAGCGAGGGTTGAAAGAGTTAAGTGAGGAAGAGGAGTTTGGGGGGAGAGAGGATCTGGGGGAGGGTTTAAGAGAGAAGGGATAGGGAAGAGATGAAAAGATGGAGAGATTAATGGGGTGGGACGCTCTTGGGAGCGCTGATTTTACGAAACGACTGACGCACGCGGAAGTGACGTCACGGGGGAATGGGGGGGTTTTCAAAAATCGAATTGAAGGGGATGATAGGAGAGAAAGAGAGGGGGGAGGGGCGTAAAAGAGGTTATGAGTGGTTTTTAGGACCCTCGTATAATAAAAAAAAAATTTCACGTTTCATCAGAGTGCCGCCATCACTTTCTCAGGAAGATGGATCGGTAAAATTCTATCTATGGCCTCTCAAACGATCTGGAGGCCGTTATATTTTCAGTCAAGAAAATTCCGGCTGTTGTATGTAGTTATTTTTAGTGTAATGACGCAGTATAAAAACGATACGGCCTTTTTAGTATCGTGCAACTCCTCCGGTGAGAATATTACGAAAGAGAGACGTTTTAAATCCCTGCCCATCTAGAACTTATTTACCACTGCTTGCTTTCTCGTGCAGAAGTTAATCTTCCAGCTAAATAGCAAAACTCGGTTAGAGATAATATTTAGATTAAAATATTAATTTAAAATTCAATGTCAGTGAATACTGGGCGCAGTTTTAGACACGCGCATTGAAATGAAGCTGCTCGTGTATACAAGGAAGCTTTTTTTCCTTTTCCCCGCTATTAAAATGAAGCTGTTTATTAACGTCTACGCCCTGCGGATTTCCTTGTTTGCATGGATTTTGGGTGAATTCTCTTTCACTTTATACCGTATGCTTTGTTTGTCATCAAAAGACGTCGGTTATTCTATATTATCTTATCTATGAAGCGTGTTCTTTTTATGAATCGTAAATATTTGTTACTAATGTGAACATTATCAATTTTTTAGTTATTTCTCTTAACGTATTCAATTATTTGTTTTAAAATCGAAAATGTACTTAACGGTCTTAAATGATTTTACGAATGCAATTATAGGGCGCCAAACTTTGTGAAATAGTCTCGTTATTTGTTATAATAAAGAAAATAGAATATCATTTTCTGATTAGTTTCATTTATAATATTTTAATTAAATTGTTAACAGAGCTGTGCGCTTTATCTCAGCTGAGCAAAATCGTAGCCTTACTCTTTTTTCCTCTCCCTGAAGTTCAATGACAATCAAACTTTCACTTCTTCTTGTAAGATCATAATCTACATATTTTCGATAACATACGCACTGCACCGTGCCGGTTACACGGTCGCACAGTCACCCATTTTACGTATAAAACCTCGGTAACGCCAACTGATACTCTTTCTTTTCACTTATTTCTTCACATATATCCTCTTTCCTCTCCCGTAAACGGAATGGAACGAGGTCCGAATGGTCAGACTGTAGAGAAAAGGAGAGATAGAGAGAGAGGAGGGGGAGGGGGGAAGAAGGTGGTAGGGAGAGGAAGGTCACTTGGGAACGGCTTCCGACTTTTTCCTCCCGAACTCCCTCTTCTGAACATTTTCGAAAACTCTCTTTTTCTACTTTGGGAGGTAACCCTGGGATTGAAAAGGGTGCCCGAGAGAAAAAAGAATGTAGAGGAGAGAGAGAGAGAAAGGAGGAAGAAGTCGAACAGCTTAGTGAAAGCATAGAGAACCGAATGGACTTCATGACTATGACCTTTCAGAATTTCCGAACGCTATTTGTTAGTGCGGTTCACATCGATTTCGTTGATATTTATGTATCTATGTATACTAATCCAAATTAATTGAGGAGTTTAAAGAATTATGAGCCTCTATCTTTAGAGGTTAAAAGTTGGGGGAGAAATTATTTTACGATAAAAATGTCTGGTGATATATTTTTTCGTGATAATTAAGGAGCGCTTCTGCGATTTTTTAATACTTTTTTTAGCGTTTTATTTGAGTTTCCCCTGTCGCTAACGTCGTATTTTGGTCCTTTCTCGAGTTAATCCATCCTAAAATATTGGAAAAGGTAGTTCCTGGAACTGTGCCTGTTGAAGTTCAATTCATATACCCGTGTTATTTGAGAACCAATAAAATTATGGATTTTTCACTATGTAGCCATCAAGTCGCCTAAGAAATGGATCTCTAATTGGCATAAAAAAAGTTGAAAAACCTAAATCCTGATTATAAAAATTCTAAAGATGAATTCTTAGTGCTCTTCTAGAGTCTGTAATCAGTGAACTGTCAATGATGACGGCTGTCTTGTAGCTGAAATGCGTATATGGTTTATCCAAAATGCTTACAGCCAACGGAGTTTTTCAATTTAATTTCCACCCTAAGCTGAGCACAATTACGCATGCCGGAATTTCAGCAGTCGCTGTCGGATTCTTAAATAAATAATATTATCATTCGATTTTGTTTTTGAAACTAGGGTTAGAATTATGTAAAAAAATATTGTCCAGAAATCTTTAGAGTAAGTTGAATGAATAATGATAGAAATTGAAATCGTAATTTTATCGTCACAAATAACTTAATATTAGCGGTTTGTTTTCGAAAAGGGACTTGGCAGTTCCGATATGCTGGGCCGTTCAGTCCTTAAAGTGACAGTTATCGAAAGTTCCGAATCCTATTAAGCGTCCCAGAAAATGTCCCCACGTATCCGGAAATAAAATAAATCAAGTCGCACCTTCCAATCTGAGGATTTGCACGCGAATCCTCAGCCAATGCGAACCAATTCCGAACCCCGCCTTTCCAGTGAATACGATAGGAAATTACGGGCGACACCCCCATACCTTAAATAATAATAAAAAAAACCTTCCACAATCCTGGGCCGAATAATCAGTCCATTAGCGTCCCATTTCACAGCGATGTATTCGCGCAATTTCCTCCTCGTCGGATTGGTAGGCCTGGATAAGTATCTTTCGAATGTTCTCTCTCTCTCTCTCGTAGAAATTTATACTTTGGCAGGACGAAATGTTCAAGAGGAAAAGCGAACACACTCGGGGATCTCATATATATATATATATATGTATGTATGTATGTATGTCTATATATATATATATATATATATATTCGGTCTTCTGCAGGGAAAACCCTTCTTAGGGTTTTCCGGAGAGCAAAGAGAGGGAAATCCCATTTGCACTGCATTGGAAACTGGGTCAAGACCGAAATAAACTCCTCTTTCCTTAATCTCCCGCGTAGGTATTTATAGTCATTCTGTTCCCAACCCACAACAAACGCCTTCTTTTATGCCTCTCCGGACCGATGGAGAATGAGAATAGTAAAAAAACCGGTTCGTCCCGCGATTCGCGGCAGTAACGCGGAGGCGTATTCTTAAGGGGAGAGTTCCTTACTCAGACCGCGGCGTCGAAACCCTTTGGGATTGAGGAGAGAGGAGGGATGACGGAAGGAATTGTTGTATGCTGGAAATGGTTGGTGTTGTCTACGTCTTACGGTAGGAATGTGTTTTTAAAGGGGAGGAGCGTGTCAGCGAGGCAGCAGAGCAGATGTGGAGGATAGGGATTTTTATACTCTTTTTAGGCGCGTTTCGCCTCCAGCGTGAGCGCCTATTGTCGTCGGTCTGTCCGTCCGTCCGTCCGCATGATCGTTCTCGGCTTCTACCTAACGGATTTTCATAAAGTATGATATAAGGACTTACTATCAAAGATAATAAGAAAATCACATAAATGAATCACGTAAGCCAATCAGGGGTACCACTTTACTGGTGAGAAAAAATGCAGAATCAATGCACATTTTTTTAACGTGAGATAAATGCGTTTTTGGTAGCCAAATTGATAGATTTTATTGTATGCATGAGAGTGAAAAGTAATTAATTTAAAATTATATTAAAAGTTGATTTCAGTTAATAATTTACTGGTAGATCACCTCCAGTTTAAGTTTTATATTGAGTTAATAATCTTATCTGCTATTTTAAAAGTCCAGATATATTTTAATCATTTCAAGGCTATATAATTTCTTAATTCAGTTCTGGGCAAATCATTTTGAAGGGGCTGCATATAACACAGCGTAGAATCATAGTTTGAAAATGTTCCCATTAAAAAATTTCATTGTAAAAGTTTTATAACAATATTACCTACATTATTAATTTCAGTACTGAATAGTAATGTTTGATGGAAATTAATCTACTATAATATATTTTGAAGCGTGTGTTTGTGTATTTGTGTGTTTGTTCATGGAACTCCTCCTAAACGGTAAAAGCTAGACTAACCAAATTTGTTATGATTCTTCCTTACATCCTAACTTAGTGAATGGTCAAGGTTTGGTCAACCAGGATTCATCAGTGCTGCCAATATAGGGGATTAACATTTTTCCATAAGATAACACATATGAATCCATTTCTTGACTTGCAAGGTATTCTTCCTTCAAGCATAAAAATATCTAAATATGGACCGATATTTTCATTTTTGCTTTATTCGACGAATAAAACTTTATACTATCTTATTCCTGTGAAGTTTACATGTTACACGGTTGAAGTTTTCAGAAATACGCTATTTGATTCGAAATTTTGTGGATTTTTCGTACTCTTTCCGGGCGTTGCCAAGGCGGCCGTCATTGTTACCTCCGATTCAGTTAGCTTCAATAAAGCTTACAAATAGACGGAAGTTTAGCGTTATTCGCTTCGCACTTTTGTTTAAGCAACGAAACGATCGATGTTTATGGATAACAACGTAAATAGATACTGATTATTAATCAGGAAGCGTTTATAACGATTGATGAAAGTAATAAATTGAACCTCCTGTCGTCTATTGAATACTGGAATTTTCATTTTTTGTAAATAAAATAATTATATTCTACATTATAATGTTTATTAACGTAAATAAGCTCACCTATCTGGTGTACATTTACCGGAGTCAGTGTTCAATCATGGACAGCTGTACGTTGATTTTTCACGGGTTTCTTTCTTACAAGACATAAAAATAAATATTTCAGCAAGGCATAATTACACAAGAAATGAAGCTGGATTTGGCGAAAGTGATATATATGATAGGAAATACAATTATCGTTATATTTGAATGCAATACGTTCGGAAACGGATTGTTACAAGCAAATATGATTAATTGTTAAGAAAAGCTAATTGTAATTTTAAAAGTATCTACTATATAGGTATTTTAAAGAGTGTGTATGTCGTGCTGTAGTAGCTTCACTAAATCCGTTGTAATTCAACGGGGAATTCTGCTAGTACATCATAATTTGATCTCATTGTCATAATTATAAATTCATTTCACTAAATATTGTAAAATAAATATATATATAAACTTTTTTAAATTATACTCTTTTTTAAAAGCGCACTGAAACATATAAAATAAATTTTTGGGTTCAAGAAAATATATGGATCTTAAGGATATTTTTCATAGTGTATGATTATGAATCTCTTTAAAAATAGAGGCATGGCATACGTTGATTAAATTATTCACTGGCATATAAATAGACTGTACATTCTTGTTTAAACAACATATGCCATACCTCTTTTTTAAAGAGATTCATGATCATATACAATGAAAAATTTCCTTAAGATCCAGATATTTTCTTGAACCCAAAAATTTATTTTATATTTTTCAGTGCGCTTTTAAAAAAGATTATAATTTTCAAAAGTTTTTTTATATATTTTTATTCGAATTTAAAACGCTAAACGGTTGAGTAGATAAGAGAGAAACGTCACCAATGACCAGTAGCGTGCCTCGTTATATGGATATTAAAACCTACTTAATTGTTATCTTAATACATATTAAGCTTATTCTTTATCCATATCACGCTAAGTTGGCGTTTTCATTGGTTGAATGGCAAGCCAATCGAGGTTCGGGACATCATTATTGAATAATCAAATATATTTACCTTCGTTACGTAAACTGTTTAATCAATTCTCTTTATGTTGAAATTACAGTGGTGAAACATTAATATTGCGTCTTTAACAATTATCAAAACATTAACATCTACGTTTATTAATCAAAAGTAACCTATGGATCCATTTTGGTTTGTCTTTATTGTTTCATTATTCTCGAACAATCTAAATTATTGTCTTCAACAGATTAAAATATGAATACGGGATTTGTTTTTCTTATTAAATTAGGAAAATTACTTTAGATACAGTAAATTCCCTCTGTGATGGTGTTCATATTGTAAAAAATTATTATTTGTAATCATTGTTACGATAAGTACGTTTTTTATACATATACTTCAAAAATCTGTATTTACAAATTCCTATATTCATTATTAAGTTAATGACGAAGAGCATTGTTGTGGACTCAAATAATTTTTCTTTCTTTTCGTCAACTCGAACAAATTTAAAACAACAAGGGGCTCCACCCCGCGACCCAACCCCGGAGGTTTGGCGGCGAAACCACCAAATATAGGCCGCTACGCTGCCTTGCATGGCAGCTGCGCTATCTTGTTATTAATAAAAAACCTAAGAGTAATAAACGTATCTTATATACAGCGAAAACAAAACATTATTTTACTTCTTCAGAAATGTTCTTTTAAGTTTCAATCGAATTCCTTCCAAGAATAAAATATCTATCAATTTTTTTTTCAAATGCTATCTTCTTCAGTTCTACGTAGCATGACCCTACATTTATAACTATCTAAATCGTTAATTCTTGTTGCAAAAAGATAAATTTTAATACATTAAAATAATGTTTTTAATACATTTAAAATAATTCTTCCTCGGCGGCAATTGTATGAGAGAATTTATTTATGTATTTCACAAATAGCTTATAAGGGGAGTTTCCTTCTCAGCTTAAACGATTTACCTTAGTCTCTCTATAACAATATTTTAACCTTGTCCTAGTTTGCAACAGTTGCGAAAGAAATTACCAGCAATCACTACTATAAGATTGAAATAATCAGGTTTCCCCTATATCTAATGAATTATATCTGGTTTTAAAGAGGTATAATCTATTCCGATATGCTTTTTATCGCGCGCTTATATTCACTTTTAAGGCGTGTTTTTTACAGTTGCGTGTTTTCCACTGATATTTCAAAATTCCAGTTTTTATGCATTCATTTATTATACTACTTTTATCTGAAGCAGGTCTTATTTATTTTTTTTTACAGAAGATAGAGAAACTAATCGGAGAAAAAAGAATTGAACATCTTTGGCTGTAAGTTTTTATGCTAAAAAAGAATGCATTTTTAAAAATTACTTCGGAATTGCAAAAGGGAATTAAGGTGCATTTAATGATGAGGAATAGCGTAAAAGGAATACTTCGGAAACAAAACGAATTGTTTTACATTCACGAGTAATAATCTTCAGAGTTTTCTCTTCGGGTTCCATCATACGATTGTTACTTTATGCAGTCAGCATTATTTGGGCTTCGTACTATTGTTATCGTATATTTTAACAGGTTTTCAATAGTTTTCGGTATTACTATGCTATAACTAAATCACTGGGTAATTATATTAAGAAATGATCTTTATAAATACTGCATACGAATATTCTTCAATAGGAATACAGTGAAAAGTCCTAATTTTCTTTGCCTCTCAATTTCCTGTGAAAATAATTTCTAGAGGCGTACAAATTAACTAAAGAAATAATCTTTATAAACATTCTTAGGCCCTAAAATATCTCAAATTTTATCATACATTAGTTAAAATTCCCAAATATTCACGAAAACGCATGGAATGCAACACATTTATTTTCACAAAGCGTTCTTTCTAAAAAATTTGTTCCAGAAGACGAAAAGAAAAGCTAAAAACGTCTCGACCATAGTGTTTTTTTTCGCACGACGGCCGACATGCATCAGGAAAAGGATCGCAACGCAAAAAAAACTTCCGCGTGTGAAATATCTCCTCGGAAAATCAGGAGCTGCGAGAACAGAGAGGGAGAGAAAGAGATGAAAAAATCCGCCCGCGTCGAAAAAAAATAAAGAAAGACTCAAAAGCAACAATTGAGACGGCAACGGAAATGGAAATACTTCAGATTCCCCGCGTAGAGATCCTCTCCGAACACTTAGGATTTTGAAGTAGGACGGAGTGGCCCTCTTGCCGGAAAAAAAACGCGGAAAAAGTAGCGAGGAAGCTCACGAATCGTTGCCGTGGGAGTAAGGAGCGAAGTAAAGGGATAGAAAGAGGGATCTCTTTCTCTATCACACACCCACACATATGCGCGCCACGGCGGAAGTTTATATCTGCTTCCTCTTCTGCTTGTATTTCGTCCTGCTTATTTCTTTCCGCGGGAATACTGTCCATCTCAGGGCGCCGAGATTGCCTTTTCTTCGAGACTTTACTCCTCCCTCTAGTTTTTTTATTATTTCTCTGGGGTGTGAAGAGAGCTCTCGTTTGTTTTTTTTGTTCTTTTGTTTTTTGTGCTTGTACTCTCCTATATGGGATTCCGTACGGCGCACCGTTTCCTACGTG